>JBBUKS010493658.1:0-15050 GCA_038050645.1 Hedychium gardnerianum
AGAGTCCAAGAAGAAATCTCTGAAGGAGATGGAGAAGCCACCAGAAGAACCATACTCTGATGGCAAAGGAAAAAGGGTTGGACCCAACTCTGAAAAGTACATCATCCCGACAAAAGCAAGGATGGAAAGAAAGAGTTCGAGCCCAAATGGATATGGAGGAGGAGAACATAATCACTTCAAGGCTAAGGCTCCAAGTTGAGCCAAATCAGGGGTCGAGCTAATCACCTAAAACAAGCACTTCTTGGGAGGTAACTCAAGAGTTTACTTTAGATATAGGTTTTTGTTTCTTCATTTTTTTCTTCTTTGTTAATATCTTTGTTTATATTTTTTCTTTATAATTTTAAAACCCCACACGAGCTGGCTGTGGAATTTCTATGGGCGTGGAGGGCCAATGGAGGGAGAACAAGCTGAAAAAGTCAAAGGAAGGACCTCAAAATTAGTAGGACCCGGGGGTATTTTTCCCCACACGATCGTGTCCATCAACACACAGTAGTGCTCCCCATCAGCAGGAGTCAAAGGCAAACTGTGTCCCTGAGGCACGACTGTGCCACTCATTCAGGGACTTTTCAAGCCCAGACCGTGCCAGGAGGCATGACCGTGTTTTTCACACTTGGTCGTGCAGGGCAAACAGGAAGAACTTAGCCCCAGGCTATATTTTAAAACACGGTCGTGTGGCGACCCTAGGGTTATTAAAACCCTAGGACATGACCGTGTAACCCAATACACGGCCATGCCATCTACCCTTTCCCCCTCTTTTCCTCTCTTCCTCCTCCCTCATCTCCATCTCGCAAGCCCTCCTTCCATTCTCATTCTCTAATTTCTTTTCACCACTCAACATGCTCTCATCCTCACTCCTCTCTATAAAGGGAGCATCTTCCCCCCTTCTTCCTCAACCATCTTTCAATCCCTCCCCCTAGACTCTCTTAAGATGTTGAAATATTTTAGAAGAAGATCATACTCACAAAAATAAAGTACATCCAATAACAAAGGAAAAGAAATGCTCGTTTCCAAGAATGAACAAAGGGCATGCTTCAATGGTATGAATAACAACTTTGGTATTATCTTTGAAAATAATGAACAAAAATTTCATTTTAACTCTTTGATAAATCATCCTATTTCTTGTACTAAATATGTGGACTAAGATGTTGGTGCAGGGAGCGCCAGAATCAAACCTATGTTTTGATGTTGTTAAAGGTTCAAAGTTAAGTCTTAT
Organism: Hedychium gardnerianum; assembly: GCA_038050645.1. Lineage (NCBI taxonomy): Eukaryota > Viridiplantae > Streptophyta > Magnoliopsida > Zingiberales > Zingiberaceae > Hedychium > Hedychium gardnerianum. Next base: position 1,214 of record JBBUKS010493658.1, read on the forward strand.
TGTTATCTGATGAACTAATCCAATATGCTGGATCTCAACTCTGAAAGCCCTAGTAGGTCTGGAGGACCCGATATTAGGCAAGGAAGTCTTGGCAGATCATGAAACCAGGTAGGAAGTCCAGATGGGTCAAGAGGACCTAACATATGGCAGGAGAATTCGATAGGTCTGGAGGACCTGATATCGAATCAGGTGAAAGACCTGGTAGGCCGATCTGATGCTGAGGAAAGTCCAAGCAGGTCTGATGACCCGATATTTGGCAAGTGAGTTGAGGTAAGCACCTAGAGTTAGGTAGTAAGGTTGTGTCCCAATAGGGACAATCCTTAGGTGCTGATACAACTGAAGAAACCTACGGAGGTTTCTTAGTTGGGATCAAGACAGTTTGAACTATCATATTCATACATACTTATATCTGGTCTAACCTTTATTTTATAAGACTGCTACTATTATTATATTTTCTATGCTAACTTTTTTTTTGTAGATAAAATAAAGTTTGGATTTTACTTAGGTTCGGTCGATCGAATGGGTGATTTAGTGGACCGATCCTACTAGATTAGCATAGTATCGAACAGAGGTTGCAAACTTGAAAAAGCCTGGGATCAGTTAATGGATCCAGGGATCAGTCGACCGATCAAATATGATAATAATAAGAGATCAAATTGAATCAGCATGGAAATGGTAAATGCTGGGATTAGTTGACTGATCAACTAAATCAGTCAATCAATAATCCTTGATTTTCGGGATGGAATGGATTGGATCAGAGCAAAGAAGGAAGGCCACGGGGTTCAGTCAATGGATTGGAGGATTAGTCGATGGAAAGATCAGTCGACTGATCAATTTTTCAGTCGACGGAATGCAACCTATAAAAGAAGCCCTCGAGGTCCGAGCCGAGTATCACTCATTCTGTGCCTCATATCGCTACTACTACTCCTACTGGTCGTGCGCGTCTTGATCCTATAACGTTGGAAAGCTTACCAACAAAAACGCTCCATCTAAGATCCTTATTGTCGGTATACTACTTTGTTTATTATTGCATACATTAAGGAGATAGCAGTGTGTTGCTATTCTTCTCATTTTCTGTACGAGTTTGCTTCTTCTCCGAAAGCTTTCGGAGAGAAGAGCTTTTAGTGGATTAATCTAACGATACGATCCGAAGGGTCGTGGGTTCTTGGAGTAGGAGTCGGCTGGGCTCCGAACCAAGTAAAAATAAATTATGCCTTTCATTTTTTGTTTTCCGTTGCCACTTTGATTTATGAGAAAAGATTTTCAAATGTACGAGATTCACCCCCCTTTCTCATCTTTCATGATCCAAATCCCTCAACGGGGAACGCGCCCTCACCTATTCCTCGTAGGAGAGTTTACCTGTTGCCAATCATCCGGTCCTCTAGACTTGTTTGAACTTTTGCTTAACATCCGATGGTGACCTCCAGGACTTCTTGCTAGATGTCCGATCCTCGACCAATATAGACTTCTTCTTGGTGATGAGTGTAGATTATGCATGTTTAAGCATTATTTAACATATATCTTGTAGCATTCATGAGCATAATTTACATTTGCACACCTTATTTCTACTTTATTTCATTACTTTTACTATTTTAGTTTGGATAGCTGCTCTTTGCTTGTTTTCATTGATAGGACGCGAATTCGGAGCTAAAACAGAGTTAAAAGGCCAAGTCCCGAATACTTCCCAGCTACCACCACGGGCAACCCGTGCTAGCCGGCATGGGCCGTGTCCAATCCTCATTCTCCTCTAGTGGGTGCCATGGGTAACCCATGCCAGGCGGCATGGGTCATGCCCAAACTCGAAATTCTTCAACACTCACCATGGGTGGGCCGTGCCAGTCGGCACGGTCCATGTTGCCAACCGGCACGGGCCATGGCCACAGTCATGGACAATCTGGAGTGGCCGTGCCAATTTGGCATGGCTGTGCCACAACTTAGATGCTTTCCAGTGGGCGCCACGGCTTGGCCATTCTAATTTTGCATGGTTGTGCCCAATTTTCAGCCCAAAATAGTGCCCACCACGGGCACCCCGTGGTGGGGGCCATGGCCTTGTGTCAGCCTCCGATTCAACATTGTAGACCAATCTTAAAATGGTCATAACTTTCAGCTCGGTTAGAGTTTCGCGGCGTTCAACTTATCAAATTGAAGATAACTTTAAGATATACAACATTGATTCAGGGTTCAACTCAAGAAAACTTGATCTAAGTGGTGAAAATTCGGTTTTGGAAGAGCCCAACCAATGGGGCAGATCTGGAAAGTTTGGGGGAGGTTTATAGGTCAAGCAAACCCTTGCTTGAATCATCTGGGAAAGGGGCTCCGTCCCCTTGCTAGATAAAGGTTTTTCCTCTTTGGGGAAACCCTAGAGCCACCAGGAGCCGCAACCATTCTTCCATTAATTGGAGCATGGAGACACTTCCAAATATACCGACATCATCTCGCTAAACTTTCTCTTCTCCTTTCTTTTAGCTTGGAGTTATAATTGCTTAATTTCATGTTTTTTGATTGTATCTCCATCTCCATGGAGTAGACTCTTGATTCTATGATTAGAAAGTAGCTCATTTGATATGTAAACACTATTTCATTGAATCTATAGAGTTTGCATGTTTTCTATTTGATGATATGCTTGTTTATGGTCCGGATCTACCAATTGAACACAATCTTGATGCCAAAAGCACAAGATTTATATCCCATGAGGATTTGAGGATGAACCGAAAGGAGCACTCAATCCTCCGACCCGTAGAAACCCGAGACATGGAGAGTCGCCTACGAAAGTAGATCCGTATGCGACGAGGAGCAATAGGCTATCATAGATCGTAATGGATCGATTCTAATTCATCGCCACACAGTAAGAGAAGGCAACTCGGGGGTTGTGGAATCATGTGACAGGGATCTCCTTAGGAAAGCAATCCCTCAGCTCTGTCGCTCTGAAAGTAGACGACGAATTGGAATGGATACGCCGATGTAGTTCCAAAAGTTCACATTGGATACCATAGGATAGTCTACCTACATAAACAACCATTGAGGATAGAAAACCAAACATAGATTAAATGTTTACAATCATTTAGGTGAAACCGAAGTCTTAGAATCACGTTTCTCACATCGAATTCTCCTTGATCTCTTTCTCTCTTCTCACTCTCTTCTCTGATTTCTCGCTTTAGTTCTTTCTTTTCAGACAACTCACACACACAATTTGTCTAGACAATCGCATTTGTTTAGTAAACTAGTACTTAACCACTAGTCCCTGAGGATCGATATTTTATTACTTGACGACACACCGTGCACTTGCGGTTATCACACATCAGTTAGTCCATACCAAGGTTTGAAATCTCAAGCTGAACCAGGACTTTGATCCCTAGCCAGCTTGAGATGTGCCAACTACGTGGATTTGTTATACACTAACCCTAATTGCAAAAGAGAAACAAGGGAAAAGAACAAAAGAGGAACAAGATGATGTTGTTAGTTATCTTGAGACCTCACAAAAGTCTCGTTAACCATGAGTTAAGCCATTGTTGTAGCAAAGCATTTGTTGACATTGCCAACCACGAGCAAAGTTATCTCTTGCTGGATCTCGTGCAGAAGCCTTTGTCATCTCGCGGAAGCTTCAAAAATAAGTGCAAAGTCATAGTTGTCTTAGGACCTTGAGGGAGCCTCAAAAAGTCATCACTGTCATTGCGAGTTATTGTGGGAATCTAAGTTTCATCTTGAGTTTGTTCCACATGTTGATCGGCCTGCAAAATGAGAAATTTCACCATGCTAATCAACATGGAATACTATTTTAATCTGTGGTCCATGCAATTTGGAGTTAGCAACATAATGTCAAGCTTATCCCTGCTTATTTGATATGTATTGTCTTGTTACTATTTTACAAAAATATATTCATCTATTTGCATATTCACAAATAGGTTCCCAACTATTTAAAAATAGGTCCTCAACAAATCCTATACCTCCGCAGATATATCACTAGTAAATTTCATTAACCATGTTTTTCATAGATCTCCCTCTATTCCTTCCATCTTCAACTCTAATTGATTTAACTTGTAAATATAGAATATTTTGGTTCTCTATGAACATGTTATTATCACCTTAATCTATTTTCTTGAGCTATATTTGATTTCTCTTGGATAGTAATATTTTTATTAATCTTTTCTCTGGCACAAACATTTATCTCAACATTCTCATCCCTACCACATCAACTTTTTATTCCCTATTCTTTTCTAATTGTCCATCACTCCCACCAGTTGGACGGGTCATTCCATAGCCTTCTATAATTTTTCTTTTAGTCTAAGGAACAAATGACGATAATATAAGACTGCAAAAGATTTTTTATCCTTTTCAACAATTGGCTCTTTATCCTCTTGATAGTACATCAATCTCATATCTCACCTTTTCAGATAATATATCGGAATTTTATGTTTACCCATCTTCAGCTTATCCCCTCTATTTTCTTTTCTATCATTGCAATTACATTCCTTTTTTGTGCGTAGTACATGTTGATGTACATTTGTTTCAAAAAACAGTCTCCTTGTCAACCTCCTACCAACATTGAAATGATAAGATGATGTCTCACAACAGATACTCTTCCATTTGCCTTTCACATCTTTAATTTCCATTTTCTCTTCCTCTGTAGAACTTTCAATAATGTGTTTGGGATATTTTCTGAGGAAAGAACGATGGAACGCCTGATGATATACTAATAGATAAATGTATAGATATATAAAGTTAGATTTAGGTATAAAAAGATAATGCCACTAATTGACACAACTTAATAAACACAATATAGATATATGCATAGATATATAAAGCTAGATATAAGTATAAAAAGATAAGTGCAATTAAATGGTGCAACTTAAACATAATGGAGCTGCCAAAGTATGGTCAACTCCAGAAATCAGCCTCCGCAGAGAAGTTCGTGTAGACAATGCTCTGCTTGCCCTGTGTCTTTATTGGAGATTATTTAATTCTGTTCTTTCATACAAAGAGGATTCCACCGATTCTTCAAGATTTTTCCAAATCTTGATTATGAGAGTTGCTCAATACCAGAAAGAATTGAAGTGATCTATAGTTGGAAAAGCAACAAAGGGTGAGCAGTGTTCAATGGCTCTTCATCTCAGTTGCAAGAGCACACAGATAGCATCCAGAAGGACCCAAAGCAAACCAAGCCATCATAGGAAGGCCTTATAATGGAAGCAATCATGCAAAATAGTCAAGGATTCTGGCAGATGTTCCAGATCATGCAAGATAGTCAAAGGAGCCATACTACATCATAAATTTTTAAAAAAATATCAAAACTACTACATGATCATTTTTCTCCTCAAATTTTGAATCTGAATAGATTAATAAACTCTAGGAGGCCATCGATGTTCATGCTTCTAAAAAGATTAATCGAGCCAAAAATGACTAAAAATACTGCTATATGGTCGTTTTTTTTTTTGAATGTGAATAGATAGTTACACTCTAAAGATTATTAGAGTTCATCCATGCTTTTAAAGTGACCAAATTACTTAAAATGATTATGTTTTAGCCAAAATTGCTATACAACCATTTTCTCCTCAAATTTTAAATCTGAAAAAATAGATCCACTCTATGAGGCCATTGAAGTCCACCCATGTTTTCAAAGTGACTAAACAACCAAAAAGATGGTCTCATAGCAATTTTGGCCAAAATTGCTACATGACCGTTTTTTAGTTTTACTTTTTAATTTGATTAAGTAGATGCACTCTGCGAGCCTATTAAAGTTCACTCATGCTTTTAAAGTGATCAAATAGCTCAAAAAATAGTCTTATCAAAAGTGTTACATAGTCATTTTCTCCTTGCACTCTAAATCTCAACATTAGAGTCCACCTATATTTTCAAAGTGGCTAAAATTGCTACAAGAGCAGTTTCTTCTTAATTTTTTAATCTAAATAAATAGATGCAATTTAGAAGGCCATTGAAGTTCACTTATACTTTTAAAGTAATCAAACCACTAAAAAATGGTAGTTTTGGCCAAATCTACCATATAATTATTTTTCCTCAAATTTGAATGTGACTAGATAGATGCACTCTAGAAGTACATTAGAGTTCACCCATGTTCTCCCATTTCATGCGTGGGTGGGATAGTTGACTTGATTGAATCCAACCTCCCAACACATGAATTGATTACACACATATATATTGACAGTGGTATTCAAATGCATAACGTCCTTACTCTATATCATATTAAAGTTGATTGGCTAACCATTTATTCCTAAATCTCAAGTTATAAGGAAAGAGACCAATTTATATATTTATATTATTATCAGTGAGCACTAGGCAACCAACATTAGTGGCCAAGAATTCCTTGATGAATTGATACTCCATTGTTGGTAGGCATGAGAGCCAAAGCTTGGGTATGGACAAAGAGCACTCGCCTGATGTTGAATAGGAGGTTATGGCGGTAGAGACCATCAGACCAAGAGGAATTTGAGCCATCAGAGTGTAATAGAGTGTAATAAGGAAAAAGGTGGAGAAGCACACTCATGGATATTGAGAGGAAATCATGATCATATTTCACATTTAAGTTTCTGAAGATTGAACGACCATCTTTTATAAGTTTGAAGGCTAAGATGTCCTAGAGACTATGGATTTGAAGAGGAGCAAGGTCAAACACTAAAGCGTATGAGTGTGCATCTATAGTCAACTTATATAATCCTCAATATTCTTGCACTTTACCAAGTACTGTCTCAGTTCACAAATCCTGAATGGAAACAGAATTAGCAATAGGGTTTTGGAAACAAATTCAACTTAGTGAATTTACTAAGTAAATTCACAGAGAATTTAGGTACATTGAGAACCGAAGAAAGTGGTAAAGATTATGTATGAGTAACCTGTCAATATCTTGTACAAATGAGAGACCCATAAACTACTGCAGCACTGATAGGATGAGATGCAAGTTTGATCCCCAACCTAAAAGGAGATATTACGTGACTCATGCAGACAATAGAATCACCTTTATAAGACCAAGGATGATGCTCACTAAGAAGATGACATGTCTAAGTAGATTCCCATTAAAAGAAATGTCAATACCCATCGACTGGTATTTGAATAGGAGATTAGCATGGATCTTTTGCTGAGATCGCCATCCTATATTATTGGAAATACTAAACAACGAAAGAATTCAGATATGTGAAGCGGTGGCAGCAGCAGATTCTGGCCTTCTATAGAAAGAGCTCGCATAATTGTAACAATAGATCTGGTTGTGATCTAAAAGGGTAGCTTGGTGCTTGAAGCTCCCGTCAATGCAGGATCCGGGGAAAGGGTTGGACCACATTGGGTCTACTTCTTACCCTGCATTGTAAGAGGTTGTGATTTGAAGTAGAAAAAATAAATCCTACAGAATGAGTCTTGAAAAATCTGGAAACTAACAAAAGACAGCACAGATAAAATCTGGTGAAACTGAGCTGCAGGAACAAATCTCACTGAACTGAAGAACAATTAGAGAATATCATTATTGTCATTTTACAACCCTAAGCTTTGTATGTCAGTATCAAATCCTATTATATTAAAAATTTCGTTGACAAAAACTAACAAAATATTGGATAGAGTGCAAATGGCAAAAAAAAAAAAGAAAAAAAGAGTAATAGGTGTTTGGTTTATCCTCACCAATTCTTCAAGCAGAAAGAAATTGAAGTGTCATTGTTAACCTTATATATGTTGTAAGATGAAAGCCCATTATCTTAATGTCCAAGATGAATCTAGGTCAGCTCCAATTAGGTTGCAAGGAGGATCAGTGCATATTATTGTGGAATGAGATTAAAGGATTTAGATTCAATCAGCCAGCAAGATAGCAACACTAACAAGATAAGTCAAATGTAAGCTTCAGTATCAATGATACCCAGGCAACTTTCATTCTTTGTGGAGCCTGTAACAACCAAGACGATATTCCTACAGATCTCAGTCTTTTTATAACCCACCTGATGTGGGAATGGGTAAGGGACATCCGGCGTTCTCAGGCAGGATCACCACCCATTTAGAATCTTAAAATATTTACATAATGATTTGATATAATAGATAATGCATCATTCGTTAAAGTGATGCAGCCAGCAATTGAGAGAATGTGTTTTATCTTCCTGCTAAAGGGCTTCAAGTCCAAATGATGCGATTGTTTCATTCAGCAGAAGTAACCCAAGATAAGCTGCTCATGAGGGATTCTACCTAACACCACTTACTGTCTCAGCAGTAACCCTCCTTTCTCTCATAATTGATCACTAGTGGTATTTCTGGATCAACAAGTAATATGGTGACCATGAATATTAAGAGATATTCAGTAGTCAATATGCACGAGAGAAAATTGGTGTGAAAAATAAACATTTAAGAATCAAGCTTTGTAATAGAAAGATAAAAGATGCACCTGATACAAATCTGCAGACCCAGATACACGAGTTGCAAAGCTACCTTTCATACTGCAATCACCCTGAGAAACATTGAACACATCAAGAAAACTAACAAGGAGATAAGCTGTAACCTGGATGAGAAAAAAATGCATTTTTCTTAAGTTATAACGCAAAGTGAGCAGAGTCAGGTCTGATCAAAATCCAGGAAACGTATATGTTATCACAATTATATATTCTGTTGCTTCAAAGAAAATAAACAAAGAAGTTTTCCAACGTAAAACTTAAAAGAAAATTAAACATCCATAGTGCCTGGTATTTTAATTATTCACAATGATGGACAGTATGCACAAGCTTAATAGCACTTTCTAATTAATTCTATAAGAATCAACATTTTGACTATAAACTGAACAAAGTGTAGGGTTAAATGTGACAGCATATATCAAGCCTTAATTAATATTATAGCCGTAAATATATTATAGCTGTAACTTCCTTATTAATATTATTGTAATTATTAGTATAGCTGTAACTTCATTAGATAGATGCAATTACTAGAAATCAGCCTTGATTTATGGCTGAAAATCAGCCCTGTAAATCTCTAACGTGTTCTATATAATGAGAACTCTCATTGTGAGGGTATTCAATCCAATTGACATGGTATCAGAGCCATAATTCAGAATTTTAGAGTGTTAACAGGTGAAGTATGACACAAATGTTTAGGCCATCCTAATTCTGTTGTCTTATCTCACTTAATAAATTCTGGTTTGTTGGGCAATAAAGATCAATTTTCTTCTCATCTTTCTTTTGATTGCTCTACTTGTAAATCGGGTAAAAGTAAGTCTCTTTCTTTTCCTTCTTATGGTAGTCGTGCAAAAAGCTATTTTGATATGATTCATAGTGATGTGTGGGGTATTACTCATGTTATATCTCATGCCAATTACAAATACTTTGTCACATTCATTTTGATATGGAACCTAGTTTCTAATTTCTAAGTGAACATTATTATAACCATGGTTTAAAATCTCGTGCCGTATCGGGCGGCATGGATGAAACTTTTGTTCCGCCCCCCCGACTAGCACGGTGTCAACACCAACACGCCTTGCGGCCTCACGAATGCCTTGTGCGAGGCCACGTGGCTGCGCAGATGCCTCGTGCAAGGCCCTATGGACGCCTAACGCGAGACTGTGATGGCCGCACGAGGCTGAGTTTTTTTATTTCAATTTTAAAAAACCTTCTTTATATTTTTTAACCATTAATTTTTTTAAAGCCGCTGAGTTTTTTTTTTAATTGATAATTTTTTTTATTTTTTTAATGGTTAATTCTTTCCCCTCTTAATTCTTTCTCCTTCTTCCCCATATTTTAATTTTTTTTATTTCTTTCATCCTTAAACACATGAAAAAATTTCTTTTTAATTTTTTTTTCTTATTTCTTTCCTCCTTAAATACATAGGAATATTTTTTTCCCTTAAAATGATTAAAATAAATTAAATTAAATTAAATTTAAACCTATTTGATCCTAATCATTATCTCTAGACTTTAGTTAATTCTAAATTAATTTTTACTCAATCCTAATTTTTAAAATATTAATTTAACCTAATAGTAAGTATTTATATCAACCAAATATTATAATAATATTTTTTAATTAATATGTTTTATATTTAAAAAAGTATCGAAATCATATCGGCACGGCACGACACGATACCAAAACCGTATCGTTCCGGTTATAAACCAAAACTCCGATACGGCTCAAAATTTTAAATCATGATTATAACATAAAAATAGGCCAATATGATGGTAGGGGAACGGAATAGAATATGTGATTTTAGTGTATTTGGAATAATAAAATGATGTGAAATTGTAGTTAAGGAATATAAACTAAAAAGAATTTCCACTTTCTTTTCATTCCCTTTGAATGGTATAGGTATGAGAGGAAATGAAATGATCTTTACTGAATTTTAGTTTTATTGGGCAGTGAACACATTTCATTCCTACTCCCAAATTCTCATTCCAATATCCTCCATAAAATTATTTTGCCTCAGAGTAGAAAACAGTATCAAAGAACTACTATTAAAGTATTACCTTTATGAACTTACGAATATCATCGCGGTACCTTCCATTCCATTCAGCCCACCTAGTAGACATAGCAAAATATATGTTAAATGGTATTTATAAAATCCCTGTATTTTTTAATATGTTTTCAAATAAAGTATTATAAATCATGATGAAAGAGTATTAATATTATAAATAATTAAAGAGAACATAAATATCACAAGTATGTCAAGTAATAATTTCATGTTTTAAGTTCTATAACAAGGTAATTTTAAGATATTAAATTTATTAATTGACAATGAGTTCTAGAAACTGAACTTAAACAGTAACAAGCATTAACAAAATAATAGAAATAAATAAATACAAGATTCCTTGTATTTTATGATAAGCACAGCACAGCAATGGCTATTCACTAATATGATGTAATATCCATTTAATCATTTCTAATAATCCTTAAAAAACTATCAAATTGATTGAAATCCTTTTGGAGTATGGACAATAAGCCATACCCAAAAGAACCTAAAAATTTATGGTTCAATTTTTTGATAAGAATGCACATTGTAGAAGGAACCACGTGGCAAATGACAAGGAACAAAGCTGCATAGAAGGTAATTAATAGACATGGAATTTTTGCAGAAACACATAAGAAACTATTTAAAAAAAACAAAAAAAATAGAATGATTGCTACCGGTCCCAATTTGGAAACTTTCCCACTAGATAAAGTCCACCACAGTCCCATGGTTCAGCAATTATTTTACACCGTGACAGTACAACATCTTTAGCTATTGCCTGCATACAAACCACAATCAGGATGGAATGAAGTCCTCGATTATTTTTTATCTCAGCCCATATCATCTTAAGCTATCAAATTTCCACAAAAAAGAAAGAAAAAAACTGTAAGCGACAAAACATGAAATACTCAAGATGGACTACTCTGTAATCGAGAATCCAAGCTTTATAAACACTGGCAAAAAAGAACATAAGACAGCCAGAATGCATAATGATCAAACCCACTAGATCAAAGTACCCAAGCTAACAGGTCACAAGTAAATATTGAGAAGCTCATAACTGATTAATTTTTTTTATTACTTTGACATTGTTATCAACTCATTTGTAAATATGTGAAGTCACAAGGGTGAACTTGAAATATTCTCTATCTTAGTAACAATGATATATAAGTATAGGGAGCTATGCGGGATTGTGCAAGGAATATCCATCTTGTTGTGTGGGTAATTGAACCCAGCCTATCCTTGTACATCCGTTGTATGTGTTCCAGCGACAAGGTATGCAAGTGCTTCCGTGTGCACCCTTCTGTGACGAGGTAACAAAGAAACAAAGTTAACGTGATGCCTACATGAATGTCCTTCTGCATGTTTGCCACTCATCTCCCACGACTCATCCTTCCATGCATGCATTCTCTCTGCATGTTGGGAGACTATTGTCCAGGGTGCCATTCTCCTGAAAATGAGTCTTCGTTGAGCTTCACAAAGTCCTCAATCCAAACCAAGTTACGCTACCAAAGTATTCCACCATCGGCAACTATGCCCTTTTTCAACTTCATCCTAAGTCGAAAACATTTAGAGAGCTTTGAGTATATTAAAGCTAAACTATGCCCTTTGAGCATATTTCAACTCATCCTTCCCTCTCTTCGAGAAGAATTTTCCTTATATTATCCCCATCATACAAGTTGATTTTTAGCCCTTAAAATAGCTAAACTATCATATACAAATTTGCAAAAGATAGCCTACAAATATATCCTGGCCACTACCGTTTGCTAATACTTCTTTCTCCTTTCCTCTTTATTGGATAGATCCAATATCGTTTTCTCTCTTCCACTTGTTTTTATTTCAACCCTTTAAAATAAATAGTTTTAGCTTGAGTCACATTGCTTGAACAAAGAGTGACATATTCATCTCATAACATCTGTATAGTTTATAAGCACTAATGTAATAAAAAACCAAGCGATCAATACTGGAAACTGTTCAAGGAACCAAAGATCCAATTGAACATTTGTACAATAATAAACAATGAACACATCAAATTCTTGTCAATTTTGCAATATGGACAAAACAAATAAACAATGTAAACAAGGTTTTAACAGAGTAGAAAAGCAAATTTACCAAAAAGAGATGCAGTTTAAAATTAATGATAGGAGTGTAAAAAAAAGAACCTTGATTATTGGAGGAGCATCTAGAGGAGCACCATCAGTCCCTCGACAAAGCACACTTGCAAGATCAAATCGGAATCCATCTACATGGTACTCATTAACCCTGTCAACGTAGCAAGAGAGAGACTATAAAGTACAGATAATTAGGGAAACATTAATGAAAAAGAATCATATTCAGAACTTTATCAAAATTCCATTATCAATAGGAAAAAAACCATCAACAATGTTGGCTAAAATTTACTTAATTTGAACTTTAAGTTCATTCACATCCCTTCATTTCACAAGAACCCTTTTGGCCAACATGTCCACACCTAATAGTTCCCTCACTCTTATTGAATTAGTTCTAGATTATATTGATAACAAGTACCCAAATGTAATATCCAATAGCTGGAGGAAACCTGCATTGTTTCCTGAGCATTGTTTTCACGAAAGATGAAAATAAAATAAAAAATACACGAGTTCATTTTTAAACCATAAGCAAATGTGTTAGCATGTATCGCCCAGGTGCCATCAACCAAATCTCAGAAAATAATATAATGACCATACACAACTTGAAAGATGTAACCAAAAGAAAACTAGATCACATTTCCTTACATTGAGCTAGAAGTGAGAAAGATTGGATTTTATTGACCTAGAAGTGAGAAAAGTTCTACTAGGTAGTTCATAATTAATCAACAGATGAAGAACATTTGCCTATCATTTAATATGCAACACTGTTTAGAAATTTAGGAACACAAACATTTAAATGCTGAATGAAGGGATGTATTCTGGAGAATATTTTTACATTTAACTGCAAATAATGTAGAAAAGGCAAGGTAAAATAAGACTATCAAATAATTAAGATATCAGACATAACTAAGTCTCATTAGTAACTGACATGGATTATCTAGTTCCTAAAGAGCATATATAAAAGAATCATGACTTCACTAATTTGCAGATAAGTAGGAAAACAGTCTACCGTATTTGCACCTAAAAGTTTGAGAAAAATAAAAGTTGTGAAGGTTTTTACAAAAAAAAAAGAAGAAGAAAAAAATGTGTGCCTAGCCATCCAAGAAAATCGTAAGTAAATCCCATCTATGAAATAAACAAGATCATCCAACGGCACTAATACGGCAGAAGATGAGAGTTTTATGTGATCGTAAAATACCTCTAAAACTTAAAGGAAAGTTTTACAAAACGGCAGTTAGACCTGCTATATTATATGGAGCTGAATGTTGGGCTATGACTCGAGCACATGAGCAGAAGATGAGAGTTGCAGAGATGAGAATGTTAAG
>JBBUKS010493678.1:0-15049 GCA_038050645.1 Hedychium gardnerianum
TCCAGTTGCATTATCTGATAAGAATATGCTTGCTATCCTACCCTTGTATCCTATGTTCATATTTGGACTATGTGCTCAACCTCCTGCGATAGTCTTTTTAGCTAATTGCATTTGATTCTAGTGGATTTGCCATACCACACACTAGCGAACCCAAACATATTCGTGATGGGGGGTCTCACACCACGAAGGGTGTTCAGTGAGGGGGAAGTGGGTAGGGGACCAATCGCAAATGATTCTCTATCCTTAGAGTCAAACTTAAGCTTTCGTCGTCATCTCATTAGTCGAATATCTGAATGAAAGAGAAAGCCCCATCGAAAAGTAGTCAATAGCCTTTGGCCCATCCTTCTCACATAAATTTGCTAGTGTCCCGTCTACACGTCGTAGCGCTCTCACTAACTAGAAAACCCCTCAATCTCCAACTACCTCTCTCTATCTCTCTCTCCTGAATGGTCGAGCCCTCCCTTTGGTTGGTCCTAACTATAAAACGATCCCTCCCTTTGGTTGGCCCTCTCGCGTATCCGCTCGAACAATTTCATACCCTTTGTCGAGCCCTCCCTTTGGGAACCCCTAATGGTTGACCCCTCTCTCATGCATCTCAACCCTTGCATTCTCTTCCTGGTCGAATACAAGACTTTCTCACTCTCCCCTAGCACTAAGAGTGAATGGTATTTCCCAAAGCCATTAACTCTTGGAAAGAGTGAATGGATATATGAATGACTTGGAAAGAGTGAATGGAACAAAGAAATTTCATTCCCTCCTAGAAAGGGTTCATATCAATATAGGCTCGACTTAGAAAGAGTGAATGAACATATATACCACGAATGATTTGGTGCCAATTAATTGGAGTCAATGGCTTTGGGTCATGAACTCTTGGTGTTGGGGTTGACTACAACAATAGTTGGTAGAGTGAATGGTATTTCTCAAAGAAATGTCATGACCTCCAGCTTAAGGAGTTAATGACTTTGGGCCTACAAAGATTCACTCTACTCTCGGTTGAGCCATCTGAAGAAATTCCTGCCCTTGTAGTCCACCCTCATTGCATATACGCTCGAGCCTATCAGGGGAGACCCCAGTACCAAGAGTTCATGGCCCAAAGCCATTAACTCCTGGAAAGAGTTCATGGCCCAAAGCCATTAACTCCTGGAAAGAGTTCATGGATAAATACAGGCTCAACTTGGAAAGAGTTCATGGATAGTTGAATGACCTGGTGCTAGCTAGCTGGAGGGAGTAGCCTCCCTACTCGGACAATATTCATTCCTACATCAAAATCATAAATAATACTCGAGAATAGTACACCATGTTGTATGAATATGAACATGCAATACTTGATTAAAACACATAAAAGAATGCAAACATAGGACTCTATTATACTCAAGACCTGACTGACAAACTGACCATATGCAGACAATGAAATGGAAAATACTAAAATAACAAAGTGCATAAACAATCCAAACTATGCAATACAAAAAAAAAAGAATTAGAGGTCAAAGGAACCGTCTCCATAACTATCGTGAACATCTCTAAGCAATCGTCCAACTTTATTGACCAAACCTTGAAAAAATCGCCTCAAGTATGTGAATCTAGAGGTCAAAGGAAAAGGAGAGTGAGCACAAAGTGCAAAGTGGAGAAACGAAAGACGTGCATGAAAATGTAATCAAAGAGATGATCAACATAAAAGATAATATTTATATACATATTTTAGCGCCATTTGATTATACCTCTTTCTCGTCATTCGTCATTTCTTAACTACCTCCCTTAGTTCTCCCTTATTTTATATTTTCAACATTTTACACACTATAGTATTCTATTATCCTACACTCAACAACATTTATTAGAAGGGTGAACAACAATTACACCCATCAAGAATGTGTTGTATGAGTAACGATGAATAACTAGCAATCCATCTAATACAAACACATCAAATATAAGTATACAAGTGAGTGACCCGCAACTCACCTGAGAAGGATGCATTGTGTAGAGTGGACGACCCGCAATCCACTCATAACGAAATGCATCATATGTATGAACCTATACATACATAGATCGGTGAACGACCTGCAATCCACCCAAAGAAAAAAAGATTTATCGTATATATATGGGATGAACGACCCGTAATCCACCCAATACGAAAACATCATGTGTGTGCACATTTACAAACACAAATTAGATAGGGTGAACGACCCGTAATCTACCCTGTGAGGAAAAATCATCTCATTGTGGCAGAAACCCATGAACGCGCAGGAAAACTCGAAAGTCATGCTTAAAGCGCGGAGCAAATGCTCTATTTCATAGTGAAATATTCTATTACTAACTCGGTAAAAATAATCTCATAACCTTCATGAAGTATAGAACTAAGGTTCTATAGTACAAGGGTTACATTTACTTCTTTTTATTAACTTGGTTGAGAAGTTATATAACTTCTTATGAGTGTTGATCCGAAGCTCTCTCGTATGATTATATATATATCTATACATTTTCTCCAATTGTAAGAACTACGTTGACATAATTAATTTATTATATTAATCAACTTTTTGTTTTTCATAATAATTCAGATCATCACTTATGGTTATCCCTTTTTAAGTTGCATTAACAAATATTAGAAGGACAACAACGAATAGGATATGAAATAGGGCAAGCAAATATAAATAGTAAGATTAAACAAATGGAGATATATAGAGAGGCATGCAACTATGATTTCTAACAGATAACTTGCAATAGCAATCAATATTGAAAATAAGTTTTAATCTATTTTTTTTATCCAACGGAAAGATGTTGTAGATTGAAATCAAAATTAGAATCAACCTTAAGTGGAGGCATTACTGAAGTAATTTAGCACAACAAGCACAACATATATTTCCATGGATGGGAGCTACACCTAATGGTGTAGGTTAATCATGCATGAAGGTAAAGGAAGCAAGCAAGAAAAACTCCACTTGAGTCGAAGATCTAATCGTGCTTGCTGCTGTGAAGCGTTAGCAGCGCGCCAATGGCGTGAGGCTTCTATGATGATGTGTGGAAATGGCGGCAACAAGGGTGATGACAACAGGTTTTAGGGTAAGCGAACGTGGATTGGAAAAATTTTAGGGTTGGGGAGGTTTTAAGAGGAGAGGAGGAAGAAAAGGTCACTGCAATAAAAGGGAAAGCTCGGTTTTTATCCTTTCTATTTGCACATTTGCAAAAAGGCCCAACAAGTTTTAGGATTTATAATTGGGTTTTTTTTCCAATAATATAACATCCTACCCCTTAAAAAAATAAATTTGGTCCTCCAAATTTAGTAGTTTACCTGAAGGGAAAAGGTGAGAAAATCGTGCTCGCATGTCTTCCTCACGCTCCCAAGTAGCCTCTTTATCAGAGTGATTTTGCCATGCTATTTTCACTAGATGCACTCTCTTCTTTCGAAGTTGGTGCTCTTTGTACTCCAAGATCCGGACTGAAGGCTCCTATAAGTAGCATCTGGATAAAGAGGTACCGTCAAGCTCTCCAGCACATGAGACAGATTAGGAATATAGTTTCGCAACATCGATACATGGAAAACATTATGAACACCTGCTAGTGAAGGTGGCAGAGCAAGTCTATAGGAGATACATGTTCTAGAATCTAAAGGAGAGCAAGCCACTGGGCCCACCCGCTCCAGAATCTGAAAGGGCCCAATAAATCTAGGTGATAACTTGCCCTTAACACCAAATCTCTTTACACCCTTAATAGGAGATACACGAAGGAATACGTGATCCCCCTCAGAGAACTTTAGCTCTCTATGTCATCTATCTGCATAATTTTGTTGGCGACTTTGAGCTATCAATAACCTTTGTCTAATCATTTTCACCATCTCTGCATCCTTCTGAATGCATTATGGACTAAGTAATTGACGTTCTCCTACTTCATCCCACAACACGAGTGATCTACACGGTCTACCGTATAGTGCTTCAAAAGGAGTCATCTGAATAACTGAATGAAAACTATTATTATAGGCGAATTCTACCAAATATAAGCGGTCCTCCCAACTACCTCCAAAATCAAGCATGCAAGCTCGCAAAAGATCCGCTAGGGTTTGAATAGTGCGCTTTGATTAACAATCTATCTAGGGGTGGAAAGAAGAACTGAAGCGTAACTCAATACCCAAGGCCTTCTGTAAGCTTTGCCAAAATTTAGATGTGAAACGAGTCTCACAATCAGATATGATGCTCAAAGGAATTCCATGTAATCTCACAATCTCTCGGCAATAAATCTCAACTAATCGACTCAATGCATCAGTGCGATGAATCGGTAAGAAGTGGGTTGATTTAGTCAATCGGTCCACAGCTACCCAAATTGCATCATGACCCTTCTTGGATCTTGGTAGTCCAACAACAAAATCTATGGTGATATATTTCCATTTCCATTCAAGGATACGAATCTTTTGTAGAAGTCTAGCAGGTCTCTGATGTTTTGCTTTAATTTGTTGATAAACTAAACAACGTGCCACAAATTTGGCCACATCTCTTTTCATATTTTGCCACCAATAATTTTTCTTAAAAGGTCTTTGTACATTCTAGCCGAACCTAGATGCACTACAAATCGAGAACGATGAGCTTCTCGTAAGAGGTTTTACTTAACCCCGTGAAATTCGAGAACACACAATCTTTCACAAAATTGTAGGACTCCATCATTAAGATAGAATCTGGTTTAGAACCATGTCCTAATTCTGTAACAATTGACTGTAAATATTTATCCTCTAATTGTTACCTTTAATCTATTCAACAAGTGGAGATTGTGCCATAAGAGTGACTAAATACCTCTTCGTGTTTGGCCTGCCTCAGTTAAATCTAAATGCGAGAATTGATGGATCAAGTTTGTAACTACTAGCCTAAAATGAGCTAACACTCCTTTGGACTTTCAGCTCAATGCATCTGCTACAACATTTTCCTAGCATGGATGGTAATTTATTTTGCAATCATAATCCTTCAAGAATTCCATCCATCTCCTCTGACGCATATTTAATTCCTTTTGTGTGTACTTTATGATCAATGTAAATCTCAAATACAATACCATAAAGATAGTGTCTCCACATTTTCAGAGCAAATATAATGGCTTCTAGCTCTAAGTCGTGTACTAGATAGTTTTGCTTATGATTTTTCAAGTGTCGCGAGGCATAAGCCACTCGCTCGCGTTGCATTAGCATTGCTCCCAACCCTTGATTTGACGCTTTTGTGTAGAGCACAAACCCATCTTCCCCTTAGGGAATGACAAGGATAGGTGCACTAACTAGTCTTCGCTTGAGTTCTTGAAAACTAGCTTCACAAAATTCATTCCATGCGAATTTGACCCCTTTTGAGTCAAAGGTCTTGCAATCTTGGAGAAACCCTCTACAAAACGGCGATAATAGCCCTCTAAGCTTAGAAAGCTACGAACTTCTAATACCGTCTTGGGTGTCTCCCACTTGGTTATCGCTTCAACTTTCTATGGATCCACTGCTATGCCTTCTCTGGAGACTATGTGTCCAAGAAAACAATGAAAGGTAACCAGAACACACACTTACTGAAATTTGCATAGATGTGTTCTCTACGCAAAGTCTCCAACACTATACGCAAATATTCTTCATGTTCAACCTTTGATCTTGAATAAATTAGAATGTCATCGATGAATACAATCACGAACTGATCTAAGAAATCCAAAAATACTCTATTCATTAAGTCAATGAAAGCTGCTGGGGCATTAGTAAGTCCAAAATGCATCACTAGAAACTCATAATGACCATAACGTCTTCTGAAAGCCATTTTGAATGTCTGATTCTTTGACTCTCACTTGGTTATATCCTGACCTTAAATAACTCTTGGAGTAAATGCAAGTACCCTTCAATTGATCAAAGAGATCGTCGATATGTGGAATGAGATATTTATTTACTGCATTCAATTGTCTATAATCAATACAGAGTCTCATCATACCATCCTTCTTTTTAACAAAAAGAACTGGAGCATCCCCCCAAGGAGATACACTTGGTCAAATGAAACCCTTGTCAAGTAGCTCCTGCAACTTAACTTTTAGTTCTTTTAATTCCTTTGGTGCCATGCGATATGGTGCCTTAGATATTGGAGTCGTACTAGGTTGTAGTTCAATAACAAAGTCGGTCTGACGTACCGAAGGTAACCTAGGTAGGTCATCTGGAAATACGTCAGTAAATTCCCTGACCACACAAACTTTGGATAATGACTTCATATCAGGGATGTCCGTGGTAATCATAGATAAGAGATAACCGTTGCACCCTTTAGACAACAATTTATAGGCATGTAATGCTGAGATGATAGGTAAATCTTGATATCTAACACCGATGAATTTCCAAGGGAGTTGTCCAAGAGGACTAAAACTCACAACTTTTTCTCGACAATGTACTAAGGCATTATTTTCATATAACCAATCCATCCCTAGAATAATGTCAAATTCTGACATTTCTAGAACTAATAAATCCACAACTAGATAACACCCATCAAATACCAAAGGACACTCTTAATGCCCTTGTCTGCTATCAGCACTTCTCCTGACGGAGTCAACACAGCCAAACTAAATGATTGTGATGTTGGTTGTTTTCCTATCTTAATCAGAAAACTCGGAGAGATAAAAGAATGTGTACTACCAGTTTCAATCAAAAGATCTGCTAATAAGCCATAAACAAAAATAATACCTTTGATGATTGATCCATCAACTCATCATGCATCCTCATTAGTCATCCCAAAAACTCATCCGGTAGCAGGCTCCTAAGGGCACGTACGTCAAAAGGGGTGGTGTGTGAACTTGAGTCGGCTGAGTAAAGTAGAAGTATTGGGTAGACTGGTATGGATGTAATAGGTGCACTTGTAATTGGTACATCCATGATTGTGGATATTCTTGCTAAGAAGTAGGTGGTTGTGACCCAGTTGGTTGATATCTTTACTGACTCCTTTGTTGTTGTGGTTGAGGTTGCCATTGTTGGAATGTCTGCCTTTGTCGAGCCTGAGGTTTCCTGGACTCGTGTTGTGCTCGTAATGCACAATCTCTAATTTGGTGCCTAGGTAATTTGCAATAGAAACAAATGTCTTGATCTAGGTGACACTGGGAAATCCGATGTCCATCCTGCCCACAATGATAACATCGACTCTGACCTCCTACCTCTAAATCATCTGATCTTCTCTTCTGGTGAATGTTAGTTGAGCATGAGGATCCCTGAGATGATGTGTCCTTATTCTTTGTTTTCTTCTCGAATCGAGGGGAACTTTCCATGATGTTTCCTTCATCTTGATCCTTGTTCTGAGAGTTTCGTCTATCACGTTGTCATTCTTTTCCTCGATGCTCCGATTGGGATTTATTGCGGCATTGTTCCTTTTCCTTATTTAATCTTCGTTGTGTTGCTTCAATGGAAATGGCTTTGTCTAGGGTCTCCTCGAAACTTGTGGGAATCGATCCAGACATTCTAACCTGGATATAGAGGTGCAAGTCCCTGAATGAAATGTTTCTGTCAATCTGTATCAGTTGCTACTAATGATGGACAAAATTCTGCCAACTTGTCAAATTCAGCACAATAGTCCATTTCGATCTCCTTAGTTAATACTCAAAATTCCTGACGTCTTGAATCTTTAAATGCTTCTGGATAATACTTACTTTCAAATGCCTCCTTGAATTTCTTCCAAGAAATCAACCTAGTCCTAATCGTTTGCTTTTGTACACGCCACCAAACCACTGCTTGTCCTCGGAAGAAATAGGTGGATAATTGTACCTCTCGATATCCTGACAAGCTATATAATCAAAAGTCTCCTCTAAATCTTCAATCCAATCACGAGCTTCCCACGGATCAGTAGTCCTTGCCAACTGGAATCCTTTCAGTAGGTGTGCCAGACTCGTTTCTAGAGTCCTCTGTCGTACTAGTCCTCGATTCATCCTACTGCTCAATTGGGTGTTCCAAACCATGAGCTCTTTCTCGATTTGGAATGTTCTCCGGTATGGAAGGGTGTCGCTAACCTCGCTCAAGCTCCCCTACAGTTGCTTACTTATCTTATATGCCATTAACTACTATTGCAGCGAGTTAGTTAGAAGCGTATTCAGTCGCTTCCTCTCTAATTGGTCTAGTTCCTACCCAGTTGAGTTATATTAAATCTTATCCCAAAGGCCATCCGAGTGTGCCCTCAAACTATTTTCTCTCGTTAGGTACAATAAACATGAAAAAGCAAGTATTCGTGTAAGCCCCCATCTAACTCACTCGTCCCTTACCAGTTGCCCCTTGCTTTATGATTTTCATCCGGTGAAGGCTTATAACCGCCTTGGAGTCACTTTTTTTTCCTTTAGTAGGAGCCTTTAAGCTTCCCGCTTGGATAAACTATGAAGTTCAGTATAAGGATGGAATGACTCCTTGAATTGAACCCACATATTGAGTAGTAGGAATCTTTGTTTTTCTTTTAGTAGCAAGTTACTCAAGTCTCTTTCTCTGTAGCTCCCTTATTTGAGTTTGGAATTGAACCTTTCCTTTCCTCTTTGTACCCGGAGCGTATGAGAACTACCTAGGTTCAGAAAGCAACAAGAAGGAAGAAGGTGCGGAGCCTCAAATAATCTAACTGCTCTCTACTTAGCTAGCAACTAAGAAACTCATTCTATGCCATGAACTGCTCTATTTCCCATCTCTTTCTCTGGGAACTCTAACTCCATTCCCTTATTGATTCTTTTCAAGCCCTCTCATGGAACCACTCCATGGGCTCATCAGGGCTATATTTTTTGATTGTCCCGAGCCGGAGTCCAGAGAGAAAGAACCCTCGTACACTGGTATAATATAAATATTTCTATCTCTTCTTCTTAGATAGGAGATGATATGCCCTTCTTCAAGCCTCCTCCTTTCCTTTCACCCATGAATCAAGCGTATCTTTGCTATCCTGTCCTGCTGGGTGAGCTTAAATAAGGAGCGAAGCCTCTTAAGAACCAAAACTCGTATGGGGTGCCTGGGGAGAAAGGAAAGACAAGAGTAGTGGGTAGTTTTAGTATAATTCACTTAAACCAAAAACTCTTCTCTAATTGAATTCACTCTTGTAATTACCAAGAATAGGAGCAACAACCTTTGAGTACGGGATAAGTTACATATATAAGAAAGTGCCCATTCACACCGGAAAAAGGGTTAGTAAGAGGGTCCGAGGGCCGACTATAAGGGTAGAGTGAATGGAAAGAGTTCATGACATTTCTTTGGGAAATACCATGCATGACTATTATTATTTTGCACGACTATAAGGGAGAGTGAAACAACATGTTTTAGTCATCGTACGACACACAACATACATGTTTACGCTGGTCCCCTTTCGAGTTCAGGGACAAAAACACTTGGCTTAAATGAAGCTGCAGTAGCAGTCATTCTAGGTACCAGTTCTTGTTGGCTATGTCACTTCGCTCATCCCTTCATCTTATATTAATGATTGATATTCACGTCTTGTAAGAAAGCATATATAATAGCCACAGGAAAAAGAAAGAATTCAAATTTGTACACAGAAGGTACAGAATAACACCAAACTACTATGGTTCTAGGCACCAATAGAGCTGCTATGGAAGATTTTCATTGCCTACCATTGAGTGGGTTGTTCTAGGCATGACTTACTGGAGTGGGTCTATCGGGAAAACACTAAGAATATGCAACTATAGGTGTAACTGTGAGAAATTAACCTAAACAGCAGCTTAAGCTTCTTTATATTCTTTGTTAGAAGGATAAGGGAAGTATGGACGAGACTCGATAGGGAATTCTTTTTTTCATCCCTACCTCTTATATGGACTCGGGAGGGTTAAATAAAGACAAGGAAAGAGCAGCACTATTAACTTAACGCTATCTCCAGCTTTCGAGTACTGATTTCCATTCACAGCATATGAAAGGTTTTAACCAAAGGTCGGAGATAAACATAATAAATGACTATAAACCTGCGAGGATGGCTCTGGTTCACTTTCCACAACAACTTCCTTTCCCTCATGATGGGGAAGTAGGTCGGCAGCAGGATCCTCACCATCGTTAGCATCCATATCGCCCACTTTTATATCAATAGAAGGGACTATGAATTGGTCATTGGACGATGGAGAGTAGTTCATGAAGGTACGAGTGAGAACGACGGGATCGACCATAAGGGCATCTTGATTGAAAGCTCAAGAGTAGACTTTAAAGAAGGAGTTCAATTTTAGATGAAGAGAAAAGATCTCTATAAATAAGTGCTTAACACATGCAACTCGAACTATTCCACTATGGGGTTACCAGGAAGGGAACACAAAACAAGTATCCAACTTTGGTATAAAATACATTGGTGTTGAAGAATTCATGGTTCTTGGGAAAGAGGTGCAAAGAGAAGTAATTCAGATCGGGAACGAGTGGCTCGAGCAAGAGGAGCGATTTATTGTGTTGTGATAACGACACTTTCGAATGAGTTCATTTAGATAGAGTTCATTCCAATCCAAAGAATACCTATTAGGAGAAGGGAAAGGGCCGACGGGGCCCTCTCCAATAATTCATGACTCTTAAGAGTGGTGGGATAAGACCCGAAGCGGATAGTAGAAACTCCTTGAGTGAAGCATAAAGAAGTACCCCAGAGGCTACGAGAAAGATATAAGGGCGAAAGCAATAGGTCGGGTTGGAGACCCATGAGGCTGGAGCTATTCTCGAGTCCATAGTCTCGACCAATTATATTCTATTGTTCTAACGATCCAGTCATGCGAATATCAAATAATCCATTTTCTGCCTAAGGTTTGAAAGATTCTGGTCATGGGCTGCAGCGATCATGATGAATAGGGCCTTTGAAAGGAAGTTCAGTTTTTAGCTTTTCTTTTCTCATCTAGTCCATCTAAGAGATCTGGCAGAGAATCCAACTTCAAGGTGTTGGCATCTTTCTCTAAAGAAATTCAAACAAAAGCAAGGGCGGGGCTTGGTCAAGTAAGTAAGCAGTGAGATGAACCAAAGCACAAGTTATTCATAGCATGAGACATGACAGGAAGTACAAAGAAAGATAGCATGCAAGCAAGAAATCACTAACGAATGAATGGGCTATTATCGCTATATAACGAACGAAAACACGAATGTGCAAAAGTGAAATAAAGGAGCCAAATAATAGAATAGAAGCACTTTAGCCTTAGTTAGAACAAGATGGAGCATGTCCCGAGGCAAGTCAGGTCTTATCCTGAAAGATAGAGGGTTAGGAAAGTTTAGCTAGTTTGAATTAGTTAAGAAACAGTTCATTTATTGGGCTTAGTCATTCTGTTAGAGACTAGTTACTAGTTAATCCCTTTCTCTAATGAGGTTATTAATAACTCATTGATAGTGGGCATCAAGTGATTGAAGGGAGGACACGAAGGAGCATCTTCAATGAGACCAAAGGCAGTGAGGGTGATCGAAGTGATAAAGGATATCTTTCTGAAATCAGGACAGACTAGCTAGACCAGGCTAGGCCTTCAACTCCCCCCCTCCCCCCCCCCGAAATGGTTTTTGACCTTGTTTCCTTTCGAGAAGAAAGAAGAGTTCACAGCTACCTGCTCCTATTCTGCTTTGATATAAGAGAATATCTCTTTCTTCTTCAATCGATTCCTATTCTTTGTCACCCCCGCAAGTGACTGAACTACCTTTAGAGAGACTCCACCAAAATAGGAAAGTAAGAAGTTGATGGTTAAGGAACGAGTGATAATAATGTCTCCTAATGTCAAGCCCGTGTTTTTCGCCTAAATGCCCTTACCCACCTATCTTTGGCTATATTGAGCTTGTTCATAAGCTTGGACAGAAATGCTTCCTGGGACGGTCATCCGACCACCGATCTTCCTCGTTAACTCACGTCTAGAATATAATAAAAAAATCGGATCTTTGCTACTACTTACCTACCTGAAACACAAGCAGCATAGGAGCATCGACTGGTGAACAACCTATTCTTTTTCACAGCAAACCATGACCCTAGTGTTTCCTTTAACAACTTTAATGATAGGAAATAAATTCTAACCTTTAATAGGAAAAGGGATATTCCCACACACAAAGCCAACTGTGTAGCTGAACTTCCCTTCCTAGATTGTAGACCAAGTCCCTTACTAGCTAGTAGCCAAGACAAAGAATTGTTCTTTAGTTCGAATGCTGCCTCCTTACACAAATGATATAGCTACTAATTCATGAACAACTGTAGCTTCTGCTTCCTCTCCCATCCCCCAGGAAGATTGATACTAGTAGATCCTGTAGTCATCTTTAGAAAGACTTTCATAGAAGTCTTGGAACAAAGCAACTAGAGTTAGAATCTTTCTTCCTCACAAAGTCTCTTTTCTTTATACAAGAAGAGGAGTTGAACTGATACAAAGAAGACTAACAAGGGAAATTCCAAAGCACAGTGAAACACAGTGCAACGATTGTTAGGATATTTTAAGCCTTTAAAGTTGACTCTAGTCCAGTCGCCGAAGGGCCCTGGTATAGGACATTACCATTAGTCCTCGCTCGAGCCCACAGAGCAGTTCCAGTACAGGGAATAGCCCTTGCACCAACTGAGCAATCCATCCCATGTATTATACTGTGTTTTCCTTAATTTGTTCATTTAAGTGAAACAAGCCCACGTACCCACTCTTCTTTCCCCCATTGCTGGGTATTTGTCCTCCCTTTGTATGATAAATGGACTACACAAAGACAATAAATAAATTGATAACACCATGAAAAAAAGCCCAAGAAAGAAAGAGGAGACATAGAGAAAGAAGGAATGAAAGAGTCAGGTTTTCTGTACTAATTATCCTATTGCATCAAAAGGGTTAGGAACTAGACCCACCGCAACAATCACACCTAAGCCAACAACCTTAAGCATTGGGCCACTAGCAGGGATTGTTATCTCAGCAAAAGAAAGCTCACTCCCCATGGTCGACACCACAGATGCAGAACATCATTTCTTTCAACAATACCTAACCTATGAAAGCCAGGTGCATGATGATCCATATTGAAAAAAGGATTATACGAGTCAAAAGGAGCGAACCCCACGCCCTGAGGTGGAATAATGTTAAAGCTCGGTTCAAACATGTACCAGACTGTACAACCAAAGCCCAAGAAGACTAGAACCAAGAATCATCCAAACCATGCAAACCTTAGAGCGCTTTAATAAAACTCAACAATAGTTTTAATCTACTGTTCTTTCTATTGTTGAGAAAGCATTTGCTCTTCGTAGAGCTCTTACTCATCTTTCATTTCTAGAAGGCTTTTCCTCGTTACTGGACTGAACGTTGTGGGTTGGGGGCCACTTCCCCTTAATATATGAAACCTTAGAGGGTGAATGTGCCATTCACATTTCTAAAGTTTGCCATTAAAATTCCTAGAGTTAGCCATTCCCATTTCCGTTAGAGGGTAAACATACCTCCCTAGCGAACGTGCTAATCCAAATTCCTCTATGTATGAGGATTTGAGCTCATTTATGAGTGACACGCTCAAGCTATGGAGAGAGCTCAACTTTGTTATTATTATTATAAGGTGTATAAAACAATAATATAACGTGTATCATACAATAATATTGGAGAGAGCTCACTTTTTAGTGACAAGCTAAGGATGGACAGATGAAGGGGTTGACTTAATCTGAATGGGTTCAACGTTGGATAGACTCTGACCGTTGAGCCAAGGTGGAATGAAGTGAGAGGGAAGATGTGTGATAAGAGCTTCGAATGGTGTGGGTCTCTTCTTTCACTAGAATCTTTATCTCCCCCCTCCTTTTGGAAGTGGACTTAGATGGGCAGATTAGCAGCTCCCATAATCAATCTCCCATAGTAGGCAAATATAGTAGCACTAGACTAGACTTCAATTAGAAAAAAAGTACAGACTCTCTTACATAGAATGAAGTCACCAAGCTCAACTAATAGTCAATTCCCTGATCCCATATCGCTTATCGAACTCACTTTTGATTGTAATCACAACTCAGATAGAGTAGTGCCCAGTCGAATGGACCAATCTTTCTTCAACATCCCAAGGTGTCTTTCCACTCTTCCGCGCAAAGAGAGCTAGTGGGACAAGCAAAAAAGTGATTCATTCTTCTGCTTCCAAGTACTACATTTAATAAATTAAGATCCAAATGGAGATTGTCAGAAAAAAGACCCAGTAATTTAGCTACTAAGAGGGCACTGAGCTTCGTGCCACTCTCTACCCTCTCCACTTAGAAAAGATGGGATCTATTGCCCTCACCGTTCATAGTCATTCTCGCTCGCCCATTCGCTCCGACTTCGCTTCCATTCACTTATCCTCGAAAAAAAAGTTGTACTTAGCTGCCCTGTATTCTCCTCTGAGCCATCAACTCTCGATCCATTCGGCCAAGCTGCCTCGTATTCGCCTTCAAGCCATGATGTTTTCGGCGCATCTCCTCGTAGTGCCCCCTTCCTTATTCGAATCCTTTCTAACTGCTTTAGGTAATAGATGTCGATTCTAGCCTATATCTCTGTTTGCCTCTAGCTCAAATGGGTAAGACTTTGTTCTCTCTCTCTTCCTGTTCACGCAAGAATCTGATATGTACCCCTTGGGCTAGCCATGTCTCTTAGTTTGCTTCCTTCTCTTCCTGCTCTCGTCCCTCATAGTTACTTTAGTAGGCTTTCGTGCAGGGACTCAACTTCTCTACCACTCCTACCATGAGGAATCAATCAAGATGGTTGACTTTGAAAGAGTATGAGCTAGTTGGACCTCCTTTTCTTATGTACCAACAAGGCACTACCTCAAAGGATGTTGAACAATCTCTAGCAAGAGGTGCGGAGCGGAAAATAGTGATCTCCCCACCAAGCGGTGCGGCACTCCCTTCTCTTCTTTTCCCATGTCGAGTAAGAATCACTATGTGTTAGCTATAGCTGCATAGTGGGTTGCATTAATTCCCGAAGTAGAGCTCGATCCCGAAACATAGTCCACCGCTTCAGTCGACCACGCAAGATTCACTCTTTGCTTGCTATATTATCAATTCGGACTTCCACTTGGGCCAATAGTCGCTCCCATTGGAAATTGATTAAGTCTCATTGGTTCGATTCCTTTGACATTCAATTTTGAACAAGAGCTTCTATCTTCCATTCAATTCCGAAGACATACATTCCTCATCCATTCAATGAAGAAGAAGGGCTAAGT
>JBBUKS010493687.1:0-15048 GCA_038050645.1 Hedychium gardnerianum
GGTCAAATCCTGACTAGTAGTCAGGTTCCTGCCCTCCCTTATGCACTAGTCACTGTTCGGGCTAGCTAGACTAGCCCTCGTGATTTACTTCCTCCGTGTTGATTCTGGGGCGGGCTGGCAGAGACGCTGAGAGCGAGCGTTTCGCCTTTTGCTATCAAAAATAATATAATAAAATATTAAATAGATTATACTCTCAAACATTCAAATAAATAAATTTTTATTACATTTCATAAAGTTGAATTAAACAGTATTAAATTATATTTTCTTCTCCGTAATCTTAATTACGTGGTTACCTAATAATCACATAATTAAAATTATATAGAATAATTTGAATCAAATGCATCCTAAGGTGTTTTTAGACTTGGCTCATGGACCGAGCATGATCTACAAGTCGAGAAATTCACACCTAACATGGGCCCACAAGTGTAAGTCCGACCACGTTGGGTCATGCTGAGGACAGGTGAAACCATGTTGGGTCATGACAGTGTAAGTCCGACCGACCGATACGCCTATCTAGTTTCAACCGACACCCCATCACAAGAGCCTAAATAAACCTCAAATCCCAAATCCCAACAGTGGGCCCTCGTATCCCTGAGGGTCAAACCAGCCCCTTTCAACTTCACTGCAGCTAAACCCCACTGCCAAACCCTACCTTGCCCATTTCTGTCCCCCCCCCAACTGTCCCTTTCCTCGTGCAAGTAGATGCATGACTTAGTTCCATCTCCGAGCTGGGAATGATAATGAGAAAAGCACACCAAAAACTGCATCATCTCATCAAATTAATTTCATGGCAGTGTTGATGATCCAGCTCAAAAGAACTTACTTCCATCGAGAGGATATTCGGGAAAGACAAGCGAATCATAGCTTACTTTCCGGGAAGAAAAAACACCTTGATGAACTTCTAATACTTAGATTTCGATTTGAAAGCATATATTTGTGAATACCACTAGTAATTGATCATTCATTCATGCCTATCAAGACAAAATGGCAAGTTTTGGAAGAGAAATAGGAGACTCACATTTACATTTGTGGCAGAAGATTTCGGAATCTAGTCAGGTCTCAGGATTATCTGCAAGGATTTGCTCTCATCTTCCTCCACCATCTCATGCAGGAGTTCGTCTTCGATATGTTCTACTTGTTTGGAAGAAGAAAATTCGATATACCGCCCGAGAAAAATCATCTTTGACATCCAAGCCTTGCGTGCATTGCTCCGGGATTTGCTTTCTTCCCATGTTCCTGATGCTAGTAACAGGTAGACGTAGACTACTTTATCCTGTCCTGGTCTGAATGCACGAGCAATGGCTTGCCTGGTCTTCGAGTGGTTCCACTCCGAGTCCAACATGACCAATCTAGATGCCGCTGTCAAGCTAATGCCTTCGGCACAAGCTGTTGTGGATGCGAGCAACACCTTGCATTTGCCATCAGTGTCGCCGTTGAACTGATCCATGATTCTTGCACGGACAGGCAGCTCTTGATCACCTTGAAGAACCAAAACTTCTTCTCCTTTGTTCCACCCAAAGATGAGCTTAAACATATCGACGAAAAAGTGCAGCGGAGAGATATTGTGACAGAAAACCAAAACTTTCTCGCCCCTGATATTGGATTTGTGGACAAGATCAATTAAGAACTTTGCTTTAGAACCAATCCACAAATGTTCTCTGCTTTTTTTGATGATTTCCAACTCCTCAGCATTGAAATAAGTTGACACGCAATTTACTGTTGTTACCAGCCATGGATGAATAGTACAAACTGTAATCAATAACTCCACTTCGATAGGGTATCTTTTGTGTGTTATTGATTTTTGTAACTTCACCAACATTTTCTGCTGAAGATCTGTTGACGCCAACATGATAGTGTAAATTTCCAAACCAGGGAGTGTCCCTAATATCTCATTTCCATAAACATCGACAAACCTGCTTGTCATTTTATTCAATAGTTCAAACCCCTGCTTCCTGTCATGCTCTTGGCTCGATTCAATACTTTGTCCAATCTTTTCCACAAAAAGCTTCCTTGCTAGTCTCTCTTTACGATGCTTTTTCTTCTCTCGGTTTAGCTTTCTTCTATGTGGATCCAAGTCCAACTCACTGACAACCTCATCAACAAAGCTAGGTCTGGCCAAAGCTAAGGTATTGAAATATTCTTCGAAGTTGTTCTGAAAAACAGTTCCTGATAGAAGAATTCTATTTTCTGTCTTAACTTCCATCAAGAGCTTTCTTAGTTTCGAATTGGTGCTTCTTGGATTATGACCCTCATCGAGAATCAAAATCCCGGGACTTTTTAGTAGAACGTCTGCCATGAACCTAACATACTCGTGTTTCGAGTCCTGCTTTGCTAAGGAGAAGAAGGAAGAGTAGTTCATCATCAGAATGCTTGGGTTGTCATGCCACTGTCTTAACTTTTCGAGCATATCCATTATTTTCATCATCTTCCTATTCGGCATTCTGGTCCTCAGAGACAGAAGCTTCTTTCTGTAAAATAGAATTTCTTTCTCATAGCTTCTGTCCCTTTGAATCAGATGAACAGGGACTGGTGTCCCCCATTTCTGAAATTCCTTGCGCCAGGTATGAATGGCAGACTTCGGGGCAAGCACCAAGGGTCGACTTCTAGGAAATAGTCTCAAGAAGCTGACAATGAATGCAATTATAAGCAATGTTTTTCCTGACCCGGGAGAGTGTGAGATCACACAACCACCAGTTTTCTCTGGCAATTGCAAGATTTCTGAAGGAACCAAAGACCCGGCAGCATTCCTCCAAATAAATTCAAATGCTTTCTTTTGATGAAGATGTAATTTTGACTGGAGATCATCTATTAAAGACCATACATTCTCACAAGTTTCTGACAGCGAATTTTCTACCAAGGAAATGGGATCTCTAGTGGAGTTCAAATCCATGTCTAATTTTTCGACCCAGTTGAGCTTTTGAGCGTCAAATTTCTCTTTGAATGAAACCCAATCATTACATTTCAACTGTAGGAAATAAATATGAAACTTGTTGATCTTTGAGAACAAATTCTGCTAAAACCAGAAAGAAAAAGGGAAGTTGGTACTTGGATGCTTACAAATGATTGGAAAACATATTTCCTTTCTGTGCATACAACGTGGCATAATCGGCATGTTAGCCCTATCTCCTCATCCAGCTTGAAATCATGCTGACATTTTTCCTCACCATCTTCGACTGAATCGTGAGCATCTTTACAAGGGGATTCCATGTCCATAGCCTGCCAAATAGCAAGTTAGCATCCTCAATTTCACAGGATTGATAACATAAAACAGAAACAAGAAAATGGTGCTAAAGATATTTATAGATTATAGTCTCATGCACATGCCAAGCTTTCAGTCAAATACTAGAACTCTTCAGTAAACTCAAAGCTTGAATTGCGGATAGAAACTAAAAAAATTTAAGTTGAGAAATAACATTGAAAGAAATATAGTGTTAACAAGAGTACAGCTGAAACAAATGGAGATCAAATATCTTAAGTTCTACTTATCTTAAATCCATTATTCACCAAGAAGGTGAAGTCAAAAGGTTTAGTTGAGTGATTTAAAGGAAAAGGAACTTCTAGAGTTTTGCATGATCACTGTGTGCCCCGTAAGCATAAATTATATTTTATAAACTGTGGTACAATCCATAATACTTTATGTATCAATGAATTGGAACAATGTAATTCAGACGAGAATGCTAATGTAAATATGAGTTAACAAAAAAGATAAATAAAACATATTATTATCAGAGAGTAACAAGGCGTAACTTCATTTTAAAATGAGAGAAAGCAAGTTAAGATGTTATGGACATGCTCAAACACGACTAATAGAACCTATGGTTAGATAAGTTGAATAGATTCAAGAGGGTATGCAGTTTGAGAGAGATGAAACTTTAGCTAAATTGAAATTATTTAAGAGATTTAAATATTCCAAATAAAAAGTAGTCTCAGCTAAAATTTAATAGAGGAATAGGATCCATACAACCAACCATATAAAAAGGACCTTTATTCCAATCAGACAACTTCACCTTCAATTAGAGATGAGAAGGCTGTCCCCACGGGACGAGCAGATGACTATTGCATGGGGCTTTACCACCAAGAGGTCTAGAGGTCAATCCTTGGCAGCGTAATACTTGTCAGGTTCCTGTCCTCCCCCATGCAATGGTCACTTTTCAAAGGCTAGTAGCCACCCGTGATTTACCTCCCTTCCAGATAGTGGGGGGGCCACCCTGGAGGGGCCGCCGAGGTGACGGTTTCACCTTTTGCCACCAAGAGATGAGAAGGCTAACAGACACATGACTACATATAAAAGGAGGTATTTGAAACAACATTCATCCATGTCAAATGCTCATTCCCTACATTAGTAAGAAAGGACTTTCACACAAACATATAAATCTAACAGCTGTTTAACTAAATTTGTTGAGGGGACACAGATGCCGTTTTGCAAAAGGTATCATATAAAAACAAATTCAACTTCTCATAATTGGCTATACCTGCTTCTGATCAGTAAGTGCAATTGTTGTCAGACAATGATCCATTTCTTTCCACAAATCTTCATGCTCATCTTTCTCCACAGGAGCATTGGCCAATGGTGTCCAGTTAAAATCTTCATCTTCTTCATTAAAAGCTGTTGGTTGATTTGCTTCTTCTCTCACAATTGACTCAAACTGACCCTCAATTTGCCTTCTAATGTTTCCCATGCACTTCTCCATTGCATCTTTGCATTCAGTTGGATTTGCTGCTTTCTTACAATTCACTCTTTCCTTATAAAAACATGGCATAATATGGTCAACATCATCTATATTTGAAGTTTTTTTTTTACTGCTCTCTGATTTATTGTATATACGGGGCGTCATATGGTCAATCTCATCTGAATTTAAGATCTTACTTTGGGGTCGACCTCTTTTGCCAAAACCAATCAGTTTCACTTCGCTCACAATAGAAGAATGTTGTGAGTGTAGCATTGTTGTTTTTTCTTCCAATGATTTCTTTTCTCTCAATACCATAGAAGTTGGATCTTCATCCATCAAATATTCTAATGTGAAAGGAATATATGGTTGTAACTCACCTTTATTCGTGTCTTGCAGCAGAATCTTCTTAGCTGAGCGGTTAAAATTTGGAGATGAATAGCTAGTAAAACGATCAGGAGCAGTTTTTAGACGTTTTGAATGCCTCAGACTTGATTTTTGATACAAAATCTCAACTTCTGAGTCACTTCCCTCATCGTCCTTAAAGGATTCAACCCCCGATGGAGGCATTTTCTCAGAAGCCTTTTTAGGAGGCATTTCCTCAGAAGCTTCCATGAGAAGTGTTACAATTTTAGGTCGCAGTATCTTGTTGGATATCTGGAAGTGCAAAGCCTTTATTCTCTCATGGGAAGTTGAATGAGTTGTGTCAATGGCACCTTCTGACTGCATATTATTTAGATCAGTTGAATCTTCTTGCATTTTCTGGATGAAATATACTAAATTGTCTTTCACCAACTTCAAATCAAAGCTCATTCCTTTTAGAGTAGATAGCACAAGCATCCATGCAACCTCAGAGGAAACTGTATCATTGAGCAGCTTACTTTTATTATTTGAGACACAGTCTACAGTCGAGTTCCACTTGTAACATCCATCTCCCCAAGGTTCACTTTGGACCTTTTGAAGTATGGAAATATTCTCAATAGGAACCACTTCCGCCCATCTATTATTAGTGTGATTCTTCTCACTTGTTGTAGTTTTATTTGTAAAAAACATGACATTAAATAAACAAGTTGAGTAATCATCATGAGGGGTTTTCTTGATTGTGATGATTTTAGCATCATGCCACAATGACACCTGACCTGAAAGCGCACACACATCAGTACCAGGCTTCAAAAGGTGAATGCAATCACTTGAGCTTGCTTTCCGAGATCGCATACGTAAACAATCACCATCTACTTTATCCAAAACCATGGAACCATTGTAGTTTATCTTTGCAAAAGTGCTTCCATTCTTGATGCTAATATGATCCACTCCATGCCAAGATCCATTATAAAGTGCTTCAAAGGCTGAAAATTGACATTGAGTTTTCTTTGTGAGTCTAACTAAAAGCAAGAAAAGAATTTTCTAGAAGATTGAAAAAACAAATGCATTAATTATTTGGTAAGCTCAACAAGACCAAAATTTTAAATTCTTGATAAGTGTCATCTCTGCACTATGATAAGGTTGTTTATCTGGTGAAATATCATGAGGTTGTTTTAACAATGTGATATAGGGTTTTTTAAACATAAAAGTGGCAATTTTTGCATGAAGAGTTTTCTACTTCAGAAGATTGGAACATCAATGTTCGCAGGAACATCTTTAACATTCTTTCCACACTTCAATATCCCTCTTGGAACTACTCATTTTAAAGACAAGAGTTAAGTCTATTTGATCAGGAGTGAAAAGGATGAGCTTTGAAGTGTTCCACATGATGCTACTACATCTGTGTTCGACCCAAAAAAATATTTTGGTGATTAATATCAATTTGCTAAGAAAAGAAACAAAATTCTGCATCTTTAATTGAGATTAACCACCAAAAATTGTAGATTTTTATATTCATTTGCAGAGTCATGAAATATGCTATGCTTACGAGTTCCATCTATTGGATGGTTGCAGATATGCCTTTTCCACATTATCCTTCAGTGACCAAGCTTTAAGTTCACCACCTCAAAAAAAAACACCTAAGGAAGAAGGAAAATCTGTCAAGGCGAAATCGATAATCAACAATATCAACTTTATTTGTGAATTTGGAACTTATGCATAAAGTACAAAGTCAAGGTCATAAAATTGAGGCTTGTATCATGAATAATTTTGGTGAACTTTTGAATGTATTGAATCATGAAATCGTAAAGTTCAGATTAAAAAAATTAAAAAATATGTTAAAAAAGAATTATATTTCATACAAAATATTTTTGACATTAAAATTTGAAAAATAAAACCATATTCATGCTAACAATAGCATAATACCATAGAGGATGCTAATGTTCATTCATGCTAAACATATGTAGGTTTATATCTTACATTGATGATAATTTGAAATTGTTATTTATTTCAGATTGATATGATGTGTTATTAATTTCGTTGTCAAATTCTTTTGCCATAAAAAAATGCCATTTTGTCTAATGGAAGTTGCTTCGCTATGACATGACTTTTAGTTACCATCAATCCACTCTCATTTTCATTTTGTGTATCAATGTTACAAGATTTGTTCGTTGTAGTTATTATCAGGTGACAAGTTCACCTTGACTATTGTTGATTCTAAGTCTGCACGTGCTAATTCTTTTCTGTCATTGTTGATGTTGATATTCTACAATCATCGACCTTTAAACTTCTATTGTATTATAATCTAAAGTTTATCTTTTTTCTACTTTTATAATGATTTCGATTTAATTTCTATTATATTGAGTTTAATTCATTTCATAATAAATTATATTATTTTGAATCGATTAGATTTAATTTTTACAAAGTTTTCTTTCCTATGTTTAGAATCCTATAAAATTTTATTTACATCAAATCACATTAAATTGAATAAAATTGCTTCTCTTCTTTCCATTGCTGGTTCATATATAAGAACCTCTCATTTTACATATCTGAATTGTAATGTATTGTATAATACAAGACGTGATTAGTGCAATTTCAACATCATTTACATCATAAGTTTTCTCAATTAACTACGAGCAAGGAGATAGAGCCCATCTGATAAAACAAAAAGCAATAGGGAAATATGCAGCAAAAGTCTAACATCAATAGAAGATACTACACTAATCCAATATTAGCTATTAAACCCACATACAAAGTGAAAGCAGTTAGGAAAGGGGAACTTATACTAATGTAGTCGTCAAAATCAACCAGCTTTTGTTCGAACTATTTGGGATCAGTATGTAGCAACTTTACTATAAAAGCATAAATTGAAAGATTCAGTTGCAAAACAAGGGTCGAAATAAATGGCAAGGAAGTGTAAGCATAAGTATTTTCCAAACAACTATGAGTACATTAGGGAATGTTATTAATGAACTATGGCAAAAACCAATCTTGGCTTCTTAATCAAATCATTTCCCAATATAATCATTCTTCAAAACCCCCAAAACTTATAGCTTCTAAAAAGATAACGCCTTTGTTCGATGCAACAAGCATGCAAACATACCAACAAAATCAAGCATCCGCATCTCCTAAATTACTGAAACAGGGTGAATCAAGCAGGACAACGTGAGGATGAAACCAAGAAGTTGGGAAACAATGGACGAAC
Organism: Hedychium gardnerianum; assembly: GCA_038050645.1. Taxonomy (NCBI): domain Eukaryota; kingdom Viridiplantae; phylum Streptophyta; class Magnoliopsida; order Zingiberales; family Zingiberaceae; genus Hedychium; species Hedychium gardnerianum. The sequence continues at coordinate 8,233 of JBBUKS010493687.1, forward strand.
TTTTTCAGTTACCGGAAGCTATTTGCCGCAGAAATTAATGGAAGGGGCGGACGCCTCTCTCGACAAGATCAACGCGAGGGTTTGAGGGATTACCTACTATCGATTTTGACCACAGTCCAGCACATTGCGGAGCTCGGGAGGCTGGGAGCGAGGTGATGCCGCAGCCGCAGCCGCCGCCGGCGAGGAAGAGGGAGGGATTCCGGGAGGCGGAGGGTGATTGCTGACCCGGTCGAGGATCTTGGTTCTCAAGAAGAAACTTTATAGGACTACACGCTTTCCGCACGTTAATATTACACGACGATTGCTTACCAACAATCTTTAACCCAATCACCATGCGCCACGTGGATAATATTAGGCGGCCGCGTAGAGTTCGCGAGTGAGTATTAATCGCACGCGTCTTCTTTTTGTAAGGTGTGGCCGACCAAGTCAAGCTATTTGTGCCCTTGAACGCAACCAAAACCCTAATGGAGGAGGCGGGACGCAAACACGGCGGACGGCGGTGGCGTCTGGTCTTCTGCTGCGGCGGATCATCACAGAGCTCGGCGCTTCCTTGTTCCACGCTGCGGCTTCTCGTCGTCATCCGCCTCGGCGACTTCAAGCCCCAGCCTCTTGATCTGGCGGCGGAGGAAGAAGGAGATGGGGAAAGAAGGCATCTTTTTGGTCCATCAGTTAAGTAGCTCGCTTCTTCTGGGCCACGCCCTGACCAGTTCATGAAATCGCATGTCGCTCGGCTTCTGAGAACGGATATCTGCGCCGGTGCTTGCCGTACTCCAGCGCCAGGACCATGCGTTTCTCTCCATGAAGGTGAGGCATTTTGCTTAGTCCTTTTTCTGTTTAGATGATTGTTGTATCAAGTTGAATTTTATGCTTGTGGAAAAAAATGAAATCAAATCAAAAGGTCAATCAGATAGAGAAAAAATATAGGCTTTTGCTATGCTTTATGATATATGATGGTGGATGCTAGGTTTTGTCAATTTGGCCAGTTTGCCATGGATGAACCATCACCTCCATTGGAACCGGCACAAAAATATGATGGCCAAGTGAACTAAAGTCCGGTGCACAAAGCTCCCACGGTCACGAGAAAGGATCGAACAACATTAGGTCAATTGTAAGGAACCTTACTTTGCATTTTTGCAAAAGATTATTTTCGTAACTCGAATCCTTGACCTCAAGATCACGTGATAGCAATTTTACAAGCTCCTCTTCTACCAGTGATTAATAAAAAGAGAAAAAATGTAAAGTTAAGAGACCGAGGGTAATTTTTTACTGAGGCAGATCACCTGTCTTTGTAGTTGTTCATGATCCATTCTGAAGGTGGGTGTGCAAGGTCGTTTGGTCATCTGCTAACCTTCTGTCCTGTTCAAATCATGGGTGAAGAACCTGTTCTTACCGACGGATGGCTTGAGATTGTGGCCTAGAGTCGATGTTCTAGAGGATCCGAGTTACATGCTTTTGTTGTAGGGTTACTGCTGCTCTAGTAACACTGCATTCTTGATGTTGTTTCTAGTTCAGATGTTAAAGGTGTCAGGACTTGATCTTATCCATGATCCAGCTATTCTTGGTCAGAATTGTATACTAAGGTTTGCTGATCCTTGGGAATCAGATTGGACTTTTCGCCTTAAGACTTCTTCCCTTCATGAGTTCACTCTTGAAGGAATAGGCGCGTGCAAAAACCTAGCTCCACTGATCCTCCTTGTTCTCTGCATTCAAGTTATTCTTTGTTGAAATTCTTAACTTTTGGGAATGCACACAATATAGTAGGCATCGTCTTGTGGCTCTGAAGCCACTAGGCATATTTGTTCTCCATGCTCAATGTACTTATAATTTGAATTCTACACGAAGAGACGATGCCCGAAGGGGCTTATGTTGGGTTTTTTCCGGTTTATTGCTTACCGACCTAACTGAGTTCATATATTGAGATAGTAGATACATTGTTTTCCATGCTTAAATGCTAAATTGACACAAGGGACCTTCTCAGATTGAAGTGGTGCCCTCACTTCTTGTTGCAATTGCAAAGATGACCAATGGTGATCACTTGGGTTGCTCACCTCCCACCATTATAGGAAAATTATCCTTGCGAGCTGTTACGTTTTCTCCTTCAGTAATGGTGCTATTACTAGATGAGTAATCAGCTGTGAGCGTTCGTTCGTGGTTTGCGTCTAATACTCCATGCCTGGGGATAGGAGGTTGCGATATCAGCTACTCTGAGTCACGGTTGTGGCGAAGACCATCGTCAACCTTAGCGAGGTATGTGACTTGGGACCGTAAGGGTAGTTCGTCACTCCTAACTCGTATTGTATCAACTGGCTACCTTCTATGAATTGAATGTCCGGATGTAGTTGACTCTAAACAATTGGTCACATGGCTTTTTGCTATCGTTGTACATTGTTCTTGTGATGCAATTTCAACCACCGAATACTAACTCGGACATGCCCATGCGGGGCTGTTGTACATTGTTCTTTGAATTAGATAGCTTTATGTTTGAGATGGATCCTGTTCCTGCGTGGAGACTTTCGTGAGATGAGTCATCGATGAGCTGAAGAATTGTTGACCAAATCGCCCGAGCGGGACGAGCTTGTCAGTCTTCTGAGGTCCAAGCGCCAATCGGAGGGATTTGTCAGGCTTTCGATCCAGGTAATCGATTGACGGGATTCGTCTACAATACGGTGAGCGAATGAAATCCCTTTGCTTTCTTCGGTCGGGATCCTGCATGGGGCAAATAGGGAAAGACATAGGGTTAGAGGAGAGCTCCAGGCGAGAGACCTGGAGATCCCGCTCCGACGCTTAAGTCAGATCTGATCAGACAGAGGCAAATGAAACAATTGCGAATAGTAAGTAGAGAAATCTTAGATTAGGAAAAAATCTCCTCCGCACCAGTGACTCTCGTTTTCTTATATACTCTTTCGGGATGTGTACGACCAACATTAATGACGTGTACCGTTGAGGCTTGACTGAGCATACCATGATGCGAAAGTTCTACCGTTCTCCGTACTTCCGGAGAGTACCTGAGATACAATCGAGGGTATTCTGGTCGTGCTGTTGTGGATGTTATGATTGTACTGTTGGAGATGTTCTGGTCATACCGGTGGCGTCTGAGCTAGACCTTATAGGCATGCCAGAGACATGGGTCAATGATAAGATCATCACGATCGATTATGTTATAAATCCGACCGAGAAGGTAATTCAACCGACCGAGCTTTATAGGGTGCATCCGATCGGATTATAAACCTAACCTGGAACATAATTTAACCGACCCGATTTTGTAAGGCGCATCCAGTTGGATTATAGACATGACTGGAAACATAATTCAATCGATTGGGCTCTGTAGGGCGCCTCCGGTCGGTAACATAATATACCCCGACCTGATACCTTGATTCCGGTCTGTGATATTGATCACCTTTTTTTGATCGGAGTGATGATAACTCTACCCGGTCGGTTATATAGCACACGCCCGTCCGAAAGTTGAGAGGCTCAATCATGTTCAGCTAATCTTGACCTTGACTATTCACCGCGTGACATCCGTCCGTACTACCATGGGGCCGACATAACCACCCATATCAAAAGCCCCTCCCTTTGAATCTGGTCGAAGGAGGCATGACTGACTGACCGGACAACTTTGTGTTGAGTTTTTTGATTCGACCGGACCTTGGTATGTTCTTTAGACCAGGCGACAGTAACGTGCCTCGGAAAATGAGCTTCATAAATGCTACTTAATGTGGGTGCTCTAATGATGAGTCGATCGTCGCGCTGACAGGTGGCTGTTCGATGCGTGACCTACCCAAGTCAGGATGTCAATCACCGCGACTGTTGCTCTACCGACGATCCGTGGGAGGCTTGATCCAACGGTCCTCATGCGTTGTCCTTAAGTCGGTGCTTGCAGATCCGACGGTTGAGGGTCCAGGGCCTCTGCTATATAAGGTCTATGTCGGAAAAGGTTTCGGCTGTTTGTTTTCGCGTCGGTCGCTGTCTCGTAACCTCTGATCTTTCCGCTCGGTGTTTGCATCTCTCGATCCAGTAAGTTGCTCTCGTTCGATGTAAGGTTCTTGGGTCTTAGGTTAGTTAGGGGTTTTTTTAGATCGAGTGTCCCTCCTTTAGGTCATGACAGAAGCGTCGATTTTCGGTCTTTAGTACGGCTCTATGAAGTCCACCTTCACTATCTCCGACCTGGAGGAAGTTAGAGTGTAGTACGGGACTCGGCTCGGCTACAAGTTGACAATTTCCCGTCCGGACCAATGAGCCCACAAACCCCCGGCCGGGAGCGTGACCTTTTTCCTAGGTCAGTTTTAGGTCGGTCTTCGTTTTTCCATATCCCCTTTTTTTGACTCCGTATCCCGATATTTTAGTATCCCTTTAAATCAACTGATCCCTAATGGCTATCAGCAGCTCTGTGGGTCGTACATAGTCTTTAGGATGTACGGTATTTCATTTGAGGATCGATCATTTCATTTTTTCTTCTTTTCGAAAATGGGAGAAGAATGAACTTTCTTCTTTCAGTCCTAGGTCGAGTACTATTTTTTAGATGAGCTGCCGACCTCCAACAGGGGATAAAAGGATTAATTTTTTTACGTGTCATCTCCGACCGACTTTGAGTGGACGACTGAGTGGAGTGTGATCTTGTCGAAGGCTCCCTGATCTACGTCCTCTTTTTGGACGACGCATTTGAAGGCGGACGATATTCTTGCCGACCTGAGCTTCGACGCCAGGGCGCTGCTGCAGGAGGGGCTCCTCTATGCGGTCGGACTGAGCCTGGTTGCGACCCTACTGCCTTCTTCTTTCGGTGGGTTATTCTATAGTTGCAGTTCTATTTATGTCTAATTAAGAATTTTTGTGCTTTTATGTAGGTCAGACCATGTGAAAAGTAGCGGTTGCCCAATCGAGGAGGCTTTCATTGGGAGAGCTGGAGGAGCACGACTTGGAAATAGCCGCGGAGGAAGGGCGGCCCGCCCCGCCGGCCGGTTCGTCAGGAGCGCAGAACACTGACGAGCTGCCCTTCCCCCGCCCCTCCCTGATAGGTGCAGAGACATCCTCTAGGAGGGAGGAGCGTCCGCCCCGGCCCGACGATGAACGCCGCTCGGGGAAATGCCCTGCTACCCAAAGCGCTGAAAGGCGTGTCTGGTCGGCAAAGAAGCGCCACTCGGCTGGCCCTTCCGTCGACCGAGATGCTGAAGAGCGTTAACCGCGGTCGGGCGACACCAGATCATCGGACTCTACACCGATCTACATCTCTCCCATAGCTTGGACGGGAGGTCCGACGGGCGAGCGGAGATCGATTGAACTCCCTTCTCCGACCCCAGTTGAGGCCTCTATCGAGATCTCTCCGACTAGGGAGGGTAGCAGCAGGCAGATGGCTCATCATCTCTGTCAAAGTACGGCTGGATGGCCGGGCGGCAACTGCCTGGCAGTCGGCGCAGGAGCGTTTGCAAAACTGTTCCGATAAATAGATGCTGGACTTCCTGGCGTTCAACTTGGCGGCGGTAAGTCCCCGATCTGTACATTTTATTCGTTTATTTTCTGGCCTTCATATTAATAACTGTTTTGCAGGCGTGGTGTGGGGGCTTGGAGACTATCGCCCGGGGCTATAGGCTCTTGTGGGCGAATCAAGAGCTACAAGCTCGGGTTGCAGAGTTGGAAAATTAGGACCCTCCGAGTGAGGAGGTTCGGGTAGAAGTGGAGCAGCTCAGAGCCGATTTACAACTTCAGGCCACCCACTTGAGGGGGCGAAACAAACTGCGGACTCTCAGTTGGAGGAATCAAGGAGACAGTAGGCTTCCCTTAAGGAGGAGCTCGTACAAGCCCGGTCGGCAAAGAGGGAGGCCCAGGCCCAGTTGGAGGCAGCGAATTCTGAGCTGGCCTCGCGGAGCAAGCCGCTGGAGAAAATGAAGAGCGCCCTGGCCAAGGAGAAAGCTGAGTCAGAGAAGGAAAAGGTAGCACAGGCTCGTCAACAGGCTACCGATGATGAGTGCTGGTCCGTCCGGAGGGTTCAGTACTTAAACTCCGTCGAGTTTCAGAATCAGCTCGGCCTAAAAATTATGTAAATGTTTGAATACATGGCCAGAGGAGCTATGGAGCAGCTACGGGAGGCCGGTCATTTGGCAGCTGACCTGCCTCCGAATACGGTGGACTTCGAGAAGATCATCGACAGCGTTCCGGATGACGCCCTGGGCGAGTTTGTGTAGGGTTTTGTCTTCTTTTGTATTGCCCGGCCGTGCCTTTGCTTAACACTGAAGGTTTTCCTTGTATTGCCCGAGCGAGCCTTAACTATTAATAGAATGTTATTCCGCGTCATTATCTTTTGTTTGTTATTTGTTTCTGCCAAGAGTTAGTGATTCATTCCGCCTAAGAGTTGTGGGTCAGGATCGTATCTGCGGACGAGATCAGCTTGGTTAGCTATCGTAACACAGACACGACCACCCCGGTCAGATCGGAGATCAGCGGGGTTAGCCGCCTTATATAGAGTTGAATCCCTTAATCAGGGGGAGGATCGGTGCTGTGGCATAGAGACGACCCCAACAGGGGAGGTTGAGCCCCGAGAGGGGCAACAATAAGCTTTATCGTAACTCGACCCTTGATCAGAGGGGAGATTAATGCTTTATCGGAGAGACTCGACCCAGGATCAATAGGGGAGGTCGAAGCTTTATTGTAGCTCAACCCTTGATTTGAGGGGAGATCGACGTTTTAGCGGAGAGACTCGACCCCGGATCAATGGGGGAGATCGGAGCTTTATCGTAGCTCAACCCTTGATCAGAGGGGAAATCGACGCTTTAGCGGAGAGACTCGATTCCATATCAATGGAGGATGTCGGAGCTTTATCGCAGC
>JBBUKS010493696.1:0-15047 GCA_038050645.1 Hedychium gardnerianum
TGACACGGAGGAGGACGAGTACTGGACGAACGTCCTGCACATGTAGTAAACATTTTCACCACAAATTCCACTATTTTAAAATCTTTGTAAAATCAAGACCATGTATAACGAACAAGGTCAGGAAATAAAATAAGGAAAAATATCCCTCCCTGCTGTGAGGATTTATGATCACTCTATTCATTAGAGCAACTGCATTTTCTTTGTTTCCCATCAACTGTTATTCGTTTGTTGTACTGAATATTTGATTAGCAAAAAAAAAAACTTATTAATGACATTTCATGGTACATTAACACTATAAAATTGTGTGATAGGAATTAATTTCTGGTCAATCTTTTTTACATATTTATTCATTAATTACTCGTACGCTGAATAATTATGTTGGATCGTAAGAGATTCCTCCAAACTGTCCTTATAAATATATTTTTGATTAACCGAATTTGTATGGTAACGTAATTAATGTGTTGACTTGTCAACTACTTAACGACGTTAATTGTGGCATTGAAGAGAGATGTATTGTGAAAATGATGTGTTGCTGTATATATCGCAGACCGTGAGCTAATAAAGACAGTCTCATTGATTGCGTGTATTTATCACTTTTTTTAAAAAAATAAATAAATAAATTTAATTCAGGGATTAAAAGTTTAGGATATGAAAACTTTTTAATTTTTAATTGATTACTGTAATTTTTAAATTTTTAACGTCTTGTGAATTTGGTGACATCAATATAAACAAAGTCCTTCCATTCAACACCACACCGTTTCATCCACATATATACAATACAATTTGGTGCTCCAAAGCCGACTATCACGATCACGTTGCACCTTCAAATCAATATCCTTATCTCACATGCATTTCATACAACTAATAAAAACAATCTTTTTTCCCCCTTTTTTCCATACATTTTTTTTATAATAATGTAAAAGGTTCGTACTTTTGATTATGAGTATCAATGGCACTTGTTTCTACAAATAAAAAACGTGAGATCGAATAATTAAGATAGGTTCATTCAATTTTACCAATTAGCCACTACCAAACCTTCAATGATGCTGACAAATTATGCATATATTTAAAAATGACAAGCCAATTAATTAATAACGTGCATGGCCTAGTCCATATTAATAGGATTGTAAATAAATTAAGTCGAGTTAAATTTTAATGTGTTCAAGTTTATTTAATAAGGTAATTGAGTCAAGTCGAATCGAGCCTAAAATGAACCAAGTTTTTGAAATAATTATTCAAACTTGATTTAGTTTATTTTTTATGAGTTGGAGCTTGGTTCATTTAAATGTTATCGAGCTCTCACTTCCATCTTGACTTGAGTTTGATTCGAAATTTTGCTTAGATGTTATGGAACTTTCAATTTAAGCTTATTTGATTGTTTGAAATTTTTGCTTATTTGATTGGTTATTGAGCTTGATAATTCAAGCTTTTTTTTAATTTATTTAACAGGTTGATAAAAGTTTTATTAATGAATATGATTGTTCACGAACGTTGTTCACGAACGTTGTTCACAAACATTGTTCACGAACGTTGTTCACGAACATTATTCACGAATGTTGTTCACGAACATTAACGAGCTAAACATATATGTGTTCAAACTTGTTTGTTTAGTTTAACGAGTTGTTCAAGCTTGTTTGTTTAATTGATCTTGTATATACTGAACGAATATAAATAAACTCTTATCAAATTGAACACAAACGTTTGATTCATTTATAGTCCTACATATTAAAACATTCATGTGATGCTAAATTTTGGGTATAGAAACTTATTTGAATCAACTAAAATATCATTGAAACACGAGTATTTTAAAGTTCTAGAGCCTTGAATTTTAATAGTTTAAAACTCAATTACAAAGAATTTGGGAGAAATTTTCACTATCACTATTTATTGCTCATGATTCTCTTCATATATAATCTAAATATTCTCAATCGTTACTATTTTTAACCACATTTACTTTAAGCAAATTTGGACTATGCCAAGTGATGGTTTAATTTGTTAAAAAGGGAAATGTGTTTTGATTAGCAAAATCAGGAGTTCATTAATTTAAAAAAAAAAATTGTAATCAAGCAGCAAACAGTAAAGTCAGATAAATCAAATTATATATATATATATATATTAAAAAAAGATAAACCACTAAATATACTCAATGAATTTTTAATTAAAATGATTTTTAAAAAACTGTTATATATATATATATATATTTTAAAAACACAAAAAAACTAAATATACTTTATAAATTTTTAATAAAAATAATTTTAAAAAATTGTTATAATGCTTGGCTATTGTATTATTGTGACAAAAAGACGAAACGTTCGTCCCATCGCCCCCGATCGGCTATTATATTATTATGAGGATGGTACATGAACCTAAACAACGTGCGACAGTATTAGATCATTAATATTGTTGGCTCCACGGCCAATAATTTAGACAAAGGACACTGTTTGCTTGATTGAAAGATGTTATCTGATTTTTCATCAGAAAAAAAAATGTTATCTGATTCATGTGTAATATAATGCCACAAATAAAGATGGAATATGCGATCAAAGCAATTCGCAATGATCAATGGACTTTTAGAAGGAATTATTTTTGAATCGCTTCTGTAGACACGCTGATGAGTCACGTTCGAATTATAATCATGTCAAATTAGACCACTGTATTAGACTGACACAGCTGCTTTGGTTAAATTTTTTTTTTGATAAATTCAATTAATTCCACTGATTAATTTTGAGAATCATTATATTTAATTTCACAAAAAATTTTCATCTCAAATTAAATCAGAAAATATTAATAAATACTCATTTAAATAATTAACATTTTTAGATTTATTTTTTATTTTTTTTAAAAAAATCTTATAATATATCACAGTTAAAAATTAAATCTTAAATCCCTTAATTATTTATTAAAGGACCTAATCATTATATCATTATCTCAAAATAATTACTTTGGCTAAGCTCTACCTTGTCTTGTCATAAATGTGAAACCTATTCTATATAACATGATAATAAAAATTCAAGGTTGGATTGTAATAAATGGATTTTCATGTGATTTTAGAAAAAAAATTAATTAAGTAGATAATATTAAATTTGAGATAATTAATTTGATCTTATAATTTTTTTAATTAATTGTTAAGTTAAATTAAAAAATATTAATAAAAATTCATCTAAATAAATAATATTTTTAGATTTATTTTTATTAAAGAACAAATTATTTTAAAACTTTTAATTATTTATTAAATTTTTTAATTATTATATTATTATTATTCTGAGAGTTTTACGTATTTTCGTAGAATAATAGCTTGATTTGGAGCATTACCTTGCCGTTTTGTAGAAAGTTCATTACCTTGCCTTATTTACCTTCTTATTCATAGCTAGATATTGACTAGCTAGTGTTGTCATGTCATAAAGGAAACCATTTTTAACATTGAATTATAGCATGACAAGAAAATTCGATGTTGGTAATCAAAGGTAGATATTGACTAGTGTTATCATGTCATAAAGGAAATCGATAAAGTTAGCATGTTTTAAAATAAGATGTCGTAATTAAATCATCAGATAATAAAATAAACATCTAAAATTTAAGATTCCGTTATGGTATAATACAAAATATTTTTTTTTATAAATAATGGATTCGAGAATGTTGACTGTCAGAATGAATTTTTACATGTGCTTTCCTGATTTACTCTAGTAGTCGATGAAAAATATCCGTGGAGCCGGATCGATCACCCTCAGGATTAGTTAGGTTGAAGGTTTGGATATCTAGTGTCAACTAAGAAAAAAGATAGAGTTAGTATGATAAGAAAATTTGATGTTGGTGTTGAAAAATATGAATTAAAAAAATGATGGATGGAAGAGACTCCGTTGTGAAATAGTTGTTAGTCTCATATCGGAAGTTTTTGATTATTTCGGAGGCACTCCCTTGGGTGCATTGTGGCTATGAGATTGTGAACATATATGACGCTTGTGCCCAAAGGGGGTGTAAATCTAGAACCTAGATTGCATTGAATCCAGGTGACTTATGTGCAAGAACGACCTGTGTGCATCGAATGTCAGGCCGGTTTGGATAAAGTTTTTCCAAGCAAATTAATTTATATTTTGCCACTCGAATCTATTTTGTTACTTGCTCCGGTGCATAATAGATACATTAATATGTCAAATCTGAAATTATCGGTAATTAATGGCGAATCCATAATCGCACCGGTGAAATAGTCACACATTAATGGTTAGCTATTGGTATTGCAACCTGAGCGGCTGAAAGCAATGAATGAACATTACTTGATCATTCAATGCATTCAAGGATCAAAGTCTCTATATAAGCAATCTCCTCCTTCGTTAGAAGGGAGAGATGCAGAGCAACAAGAGCAAAAACTCCATCCACTTCGTTCCATGTTCTCCTCCTTTGCGCTGAGTGACTCATTCAGTAATTCTTCATGGATAGTGTTCGGGTACATGTTCGGTTCGCCATGAACAACTAGTGCTTGGTTGTCTGCATGGTTATGTCATTATATCATGGGAAACAAACGTCCAACATGACCTCGAAGCACTGCTGAAGGAGACAAATCTATTTTAAGGAAACTGTATTCAACACAGGCCTTAGCAGTGCTTTGCACACCTTCGTGCTTGACAACATCACCTCCAGTCCGACAGTCGTGCCTCCCGCCTAGCAGCCCAACCTACTCGATGATTTGACCTACTCGCTCGACACCTCTCTGCCTAACCTTTCGGCTTGGCAATTCGGCACAACTTCACTCGACCTCTTGTTCAAAAGCTCTTTGCCTAGCCATCCGGTTCGACCTACTCGGCCCACTTAGGAGTTAGATTCGCTCGACCCACTTGGCGACTAGGTTCACTCGGGTCACTTAGGAGCTAGACCTACTCGAGGCACTTGGTCGCTTGACCAGCTCGGGTCACTCAACTTCTTTGGCAGCTTAGCCTTCTTGGCAGCTCAGCCTTCCCTAACAACTTAGACAACCAGTAGTTCAGTCTAATCAACCCATCCTGGCAGTTTGAGATTATTGGTGCAATCAACCCTTAGTCAAGATTGACTAGGTTGACCAAGCTCGAGTTGACTCAAGTGATTCTAATATTTGATCAATATGTTAGTTAGTCGAGTGAAACGTCAAGTAGGTCAAGGTTGACAAGATACTTGACAGTTGATCAATATGTTAAGTTAGTTGAGTGATGTGTGGGAAATCGCAAGTGCACGATTCTTTCGTCAAGTAATAAAAAATTGAATCCACAAAAAATGGTGGTCAAGTACTAATATACTAAGCAAATTTAATTATCTAGACTAATCGTGAGTTTAGTTGGTTCGATAATGACAGAAAACAGAGAATTAAGTGAAGGAAGAGTGAGAACTGAGCTAAAGTAAGGAAAGAAGAGAAATGAAGAATGATCTGAGAGAGAATTTGTTGAAAAAGCGATTCTAGGACTTCAATTTTACATAAATGATTATAAAATTTGAATCTATTTTTGATTTTTAACCTCAACGGTGATTTATATAGGTAGACTGTCCTATGTATCCGATATGAACTTTTGGTACTACACTGACATTTCAATTCTAATTGTCCTATACCTTTAAAACAATAGAACTAAGGGGTTGCTTTCCTAAGGAGATACTTGTCACAAGATCCTACAACCTCCGAGATGTCTACTCTTACTGTATGGCTACGAATTGGAACCGATCGGTTAAAATCTAAGACAATATATTACTTCTCGTGGCATACTGAGCTACTTTCATATATGACTCTCCACGTCTCGGGGTTCTACGGGTCAGAGGATTGAGTTTTCCTTTCGGTCCTTTCCCAAATCCTTGTGGGATACAAATCTTGTGGTGTTAGTATCAAGATTGTGTTAAATCAGTAGATCCAAACCACAATCACACATATCATTGAGAAAGAATAATTCAAACTCTATAGATTAAACAAGTTGAGTCTACATATCAATAAGGTTACTTCCTAATCCTAGAATCAAGAGTCTACTCCATAAAATCGGAGTTACAACCAGAAAATATTAAAGAATACAAGTTTCAATCAAGACAATTCAGAAAAGAAAAAGAAAAGCTTAGTCTCAATGTAGTGGCTTGTCTCCGGTTGATCTCCGATCCAAATTTAGGACTTTGAGCGTCCAAATTTCCTTTAATCGGCTATCCACAGTCTTCTTGGGGTCCTTGGATGACACCCAATCGGAATCCCTTCTTAGATTTGAAATTTGGCTTAAATAGGAGATCTCTAGGTATTTGACATGGGTTGTGCCCGCTGGCACGATCCCCCATGTCGGGCGTTGTGGCTACTGGCAGGCGGCGACACGGGATGTGCCGACTGGCACGGCTCCCCCGTCGTGGAGATCTAGACTTCTACAGGTCTCTGGCATGGCCCCCTATGTCGCTCATTGAGTTTATTGAAAAATCGGGCATGGCTCGTGTGGACTGGCACGACCCATGCCTGCTAGCACGGGCCCCCCGTGATGGCTGTTGAAGTTGTCGGAAAGTCGAGCACGGCCAGTGCCGGCTGACATGGCCCCCTGTGGTGGTTTCTGAGAAGGACTGAAAATGGAGCACAAGTCATGCTGACCGGCATGCCCCCCCTGTGTGGAGCACTGTGAGCTCCAAATTCTTGGCACGACCCCTCCAGTTTGGCCACGGGTTGTGGCAACTATTCTTCCCTTGAAAAATTATCTTTGAATCCCACTTTAACTTCTTTTTGAGCCCTATCAATGAAAATACACAAGAGCAGCTCTTTGAACTAGAATAGTATCAAAATGAAGTATAAACAAGTAAAAACATCGAATAAATGCTCAATACATGGGATAAAACGTGTGCTAAACTATGAGAAAAATCTTATATAGAATACACACATCAAAATCTCCTAGACCAAACCTTTGTTTGTCCTCATGTAAACATCAATATCTATAACACATGTAAATGATCATATCTCAAACTCAATTAGTTGTCTAATCCTATCAAGTAGTATTACCATAAAGCAAAAGTACTAGATTAGTTTTACCAAGCCTACAAGAAAGTCAAAGTGCATAGTACATATTTCGCTCCTAGAGTTTTCAAGTTGCGATCAAAGTCAAGTTATCATCCTATCATGTTCCCAAAGTTTCCAGCATTAGGCACTTACTTGCCCTATGCGAGGTTCGTTCCCTCTTCCCAACACAAAGTCTCAAAGACGTACTCAGTATCAAGAGAAATCTAATAGTTATTTTTCCAGTAATCTAACTCGGTCTCAAAGGAGTAACATATTAATTTCTACTCATGACAACTATTTTTATGATATCTTATTCATTTATCCTTCACTTTTATTCTCTCTCTCTCTCTCTCTCTCTCTCTCTTTCTTTGATAATTGCTTGCATTGTGCAACACTTGCATCAAGAACTCTTTTTAAGTTTGAGATCAAATTTTTTCAAATGAGCTGACAAAAACCGAGGTTATCCAATAACTAAAATATTGGGAGAAGGTCACCTATGGTTACCAAGGTACTAGTTCGACAAGATGAATCATGACTAAGTCGCACTAAATCAACTTTTCAAAAACAAAACATAAGTGAAGTGAAACATTCAAACTATCAAGTAGGAAATTGGTGAAACATCATCAACTCAACAATACTTCCATGATCTTACTAAAAGATAAGGAGAACATAAATAACCAAAAATTTAAAAAGTATATTCACATGACATTATCAAAATTTTGCTCAAAGGACAAGTCTACTCATACATGCTTCAAGTTGACAACCAAAATGATTAAATATAACAAAACAAAACATGTTGAATGAAAACTACTACTAAACTAATCAACGTGGAGAACGAGGAGAAAATTGAGGAAGGGGAGGTATATCAAAATTTTCTAAAACTCGGGAGGAATGGTTACAATGCCATTAATGCAAATGATCGATCTGAGATGTTGTTCTATTCTCTACTCCCCTGTGATCTTCTTCCCTTCCCCATTATTGGCGTTGTTCAAACATAAACTGCCTCATCTCACTCTAAAATTGCCTTTGCTCTTGCCTAAAGGCTGCCTCTTCCTGCCTCCTTCTTACCTCAGTTTGAAAATATAATTCGACTTCATCATAATGCATCTCTGCCTTATGAAAATATCTTGTGAGGCCATCTAGTCTACTGCTCCATTGGCCCCATTGTTGATTCATATTCTGCCTTATTGCAACTTGTTCTATATGGATATTATCAAGGCTAGCAAAAAATTAGTAAAATCATATATAGAAGGGCTTGCAGGATGCTCATGATAAGAAAAAGAATGTCCAACCGATTCTATATTAAAGTGGGGGGTGATAGTTCTTGTCTCTCTATAGGTGATCTCTCCCTATCAGGGTGGACTACTGATATATGTGACATCTTAGAAAGAGGCAGGTGTGGTGAGCTAAATGGAAGAATTGGTGGAATTCGCTGTAACCTCTAATTTTCTAGGTTGGTGATTGTGGTGTAATCAGTGTTGGGTAGTTTAAATGGTGCACGATTTTTCATGACAATAAAAATGACTCATCATCGCAAATAAACATCGTAGAAGATAAACATATCCCTATGTTTATACTTGGACTCCCTTCCACGCTCTCCAACTCACTCAAATTATATTTGAGGTTTTCAGCTATATGAGAAATGAGCCCACCAACAATTATTGTCCCTGAAGGGGCTTTCCCGACTTTAACAAGATGCCTAATAAAATGAGAGTCAAAGTTAATGCTCTTTTCATTCGTCATATACCATAGACATAAAAGTTCACTTAGCCTCACAACCCCTTCACTATCTCTTCTTCCAAAAATTATATTTTCCATAATTCTATGAAGGTAGTAGAATATGGGATTTTGTAACTGAGAGACTTTTGCTCTTGAAGGATCATATTCATTTAATCCTATCAATTTCCCCCAAAACTCTTTTGCCCTAAAACCCTTGGGTGATCTTCTTTCCCCTCTGGCTGAAAGTCTGAAACAATAATTGAATTATTTTAAGGACTACTCGTAATCATCATTAAACATTTGGAAAGTGATCTTCCCATCCGTGGCGTTCTCTCCAGTTAAAATTTTAGCCTCTAAAGAACTAAGAAATTCAAGAGTTATCCTAACATAAGTGGGATAACGATTACTCATCAATTCATCCCAACTCACCCTAATAATTAACCAAAAAATATCATCCTTAATTCCTAAGGTTTCTATAACCTGTTCATCCAAATATCTAGTTGGCATAATCTTACGCTTAACAAGGATAACATAATGTGCTTTATGAATTTCATCACGAAAAATGATACCATAAGGATTGTTACCTTTGTCGCGTGCTTTTTTCTTTTCCCTTGGATTTGGAAGTAGAAGCTTCTTCTCTCCTTGTCCTCTTCATCTTTGCTTGAAATGATGGAAATCTTTCACAAGAAAAAATTAGAGTTCCAAGATGGGGTTTTTCGCAGCATAATCACTGGAGAAGAGAGGATGTGGAGATCTAAGGCAAGGAAGGGTTTAAATACACAGTATAATGGAGGAAGATGAAGGGTTTTGGGGAGCTCTAGTGTCAGCACAGGTAGCAACATGACTAGGGATTGGCCGACATGAGCTAGGTTTAAATAGGGTTCAGGTGACACGGACCATGTCGGCTGGTATGACCCCCCCATGTTGGGTTCTATAAGTTTCCTGTTTTCTACAAATATTGACCACGGGTTGTGCTAGCTAGCACGCCCCCTTGTGTCAAGCATTGTAAACTCAGGAAAATATGCAAAACTTCACCATGGGTCGTACCGGCTGACACGCCCCCCCCCATAGTGGCAGACTCTAAAACTTCATGTGGTGATTTGTGTTTGCCTAATGGCCTGCAAATCAAAAACACATCAAAACTAAAATTTTAATGAAAGTAAAAAACACTCAAATGATCTATGAAACGCTTGGGTTGCCTCCCAAGAAGTGCTTGTTTAAAGTCTTTAGCTCGACCCCTTTTCTCAACATCAACTCGGAGTGTTCACTTTGAGGGGATTCCTCTCCCCTCCTCCAAGCATTCCAAGTTGACAAGGCTCCTTCCCTTGCCTTGGTTATTGAGGGAATAATGTACTTGCCATGAATCAAATGGTCAATGTTTGGCTCAGTGTTTGGAGGTCTTTCAATTTGACCTTCCATTCTTTTCTTCTCCATTGTTATCTTCATCAAAATCATTGGATAGCCTGGAAAGGTTAAACTTCATCTTATTCTTTCCCATCGAAAATGATAGTTTGTGATTTCTCACATCTATAATTACTCTGGCAGTGGCTAAGAATGGTCTTCCAAGTATGAGAGGGATTCGGGGGTCCTCTTCCATCTAAGGATATCGAAAAGTATGATCGACAAATTGTAAAGTCATTGTTGTGAGTTTTAGGCCCCCAGACCTAGCTTCTTACACAAGGAAAATGACATTAAACTCACACTAGCACCAAGGTTACAGAAAGCTTTGCTAATTTTCTTATCCCCAATGAAACAGGGAATGAAAAAAATTTCGAGATCTTTCAGTTTGGGAGGAAACTCATTTTGTATAATAGCATTTCACTCAGTGAGTGCAATAGTCTAAGTTTCAGCTTTCCTTTTGTGTGAGATAATTTCTTTCATGAGCTTTGCAAATTATGGAATTTGGTGCAAAGCTTCGAGTAATGACACCTCTACACATATTTTCTTCATCATTTCTAGAAATTTCCCGAATTCCTCATCTTGCTTTGTCTTCCATAAATGTTGAGGAAATGGAATAGGTGGTTGATAAGCTTGCACAGGAGATTTTAGCAAAGTGTCTTCTTTGTGTTCTTTTAATTTGCTCAACTCCTCCTCAACCACTATAGGCATTTTATGTGTACCCATTTCTTTGACAAGGTCCTCTTCTACATTCTTCGTGCTTTCATTTGAACCTTACAGCACCTTCCCACTTCTCAAATTGATGGCATTAATATGTTTTACTAGGTTAGTCTTCGGTTGTCCTGAAAATTTCCCCGGAGTTCTTGAAATTGAACTCGCTACTTGTGCTACTTGGGTTTCCAACATCTTTGTATGGCTAGCAAGGGAATCCACTGAAGTCTTCAATTCTTTGATCATAACCTCATGATTGGAGTGTTGTTGTCTAAACTTTTCATTATCTTTAGATTGCATTGCTATTAATTACTTCATCATTTTCTCTATGCTAGATTTTTGTGGTTGTTATGGAGGTTCAAGATTTTGACCATAACTCCCTTGATTTTGATACGTCCCTTAATTTCATCGATAAGAAAATTTTGAATGATTTTGCCATCTAGGATTGTATGTGTTGGAATAGGGGTTATTTGGCCTTGAATTGAAGTTATTAAGTGCATCAACATGCTCTACCCGACCCCCTTGCATAGTTGTTAGAATCAAGTAATTTTCTCCAATATGGCCTGAATTTCCACAGATTTCACAAGACATATTAACTGCATTGACTGGGTTTACATTCAATAAATCAAGCCGTTTGCTCATTACATCTAATCGTGCAATCATAAAGTCCACAAAATTTATTGAGTGCATCCCCGGAGTTGACACGGGAACACTTCTCTCGGTAGTCCATTGATGATGGTTGAAAGTTACACTTTCTATAATATCTTTGGCTTCTTCTAGCATTTTTTTCATCAAAGCTCCCCCGGCGCCCGAGTCAAGTGAGACCTTAGCGGCATATGAAATCCCATTGTAAAATGTATGGAGAATTAACCATCTTTGAAGCCCATGGTGTTGGCATTGCTGCAATAAACTCTTCAATGATCCCACACATCAAATAGTGACTCCTCATCCTTTTGCATAAAATTTGTGATAAGGTGTCACATATGCACAGTCTTGCTAGGTGGGTAGAAGTTTCTTAGAAATTTTAGTTCGCATTGATTCCATGTTGCAATGCTCTCAGGAGGAAGTGATGTAAATCAAATCTTGGCTTTGTCTCTTCATGAGAATGTGAATAACATCAATCTTATTACATCAGCAGGAACCCCATTTTATTTGAATGTTGCACAAATTTTTAGAAAATTCGCCAAATGTATATTTGGATCTTCTATGGGAGTTCCTCCAAATTGGCACCGTTGCACCATATGTATTAAGGTCGGCTTCAATTCAAAGTTGTTTGCCTCAATTGAAAGTCTTACAATGCTAGATCTCAGCCCAATCAAATTTGGGGCTATATAATATCCAAGTAGAAGGTTATTGTTTGCTATAGCAAGATTCTGGGTTGTCTAGTTTTGATCCATTGTTCTTTGCTTAGTTAGTCTCCGATGAAATATTCGATCTATCTCTGAATCAAATGGCAATAAATCCCCTAACCTTGTAGACCTTTGCATGTACTGCATTGATTTTCCTAAAAAAGAAAGAAACAATGCTAAGAAATGTGAAAACAAATACAAATGTAAAATAATAAAGAAAAATAGTCTAATCCAATAATTTGCTATTCACTAATATTAACCAAAATCACTCCTCGACAACGACACCAAAAACTTAATGTGTGCAATCCACAAGTGCACAGAGTGTCATCAAGTAATAAAAAGATTGAATTCACAGGAAATGATGGTCATGTATTAGTATACTGAGCAAATACAAATGTCTAGACTAATCATGGTTTGGTTTTCTCAAGAAACCAAAGATCAAGTAAAGAAAACAAAGCTTTAAGTGAGGAGAGAGTGAGAATTGAGCTATAGTAGGGAAAGAAGAGGAATAGAGAGAATGATCCATGAAAGATTAGTGGGAAAAGCGATTCTAGGACTTCGGTTTCACCTAAATAATTGTAAACACTGAATCTATGTTTGGTTTTTTATCCTCAATTGTAATTTATGTAGGTAAACTATCCTATGTATCTGATGTGAACTTTTGAAACTACATTGGTGTTTCAATTCCAATTGTCCTTTACTTTCGAAGCTACAGAGCTAACAGGTTGTCTTTCTAAGGAGATCCCTGTCATATGATCCCACAACCCTCGAGATGCTTACTTTTATTGTATAGCAATGAATTGGAATCGATTGGTTAAGATCTAAGATAATCTATTACTCCTCGTGGCATATCGATCTACTTTCATAGGCGATTCTCCATGTCTCGGGATTCTACAGGTTGGAGGATTGGGTTCTCCTTTCGATCCTTCCCTAAATCCTCATGGAATACGAATTTTGTGCTTTTGGCATCAAGATTGTGTTAAATCAGTAGATTCGGAACACAAACACTCATATCATTGAACAAAAATAATTCAAACTTTATAGATTAAACAAGTAGTGTCTGCATATGAATAAGGATACTCCTTAATCCTAGAATCAAGAGTCTACTCCATGAAATCAGAGTTACAACCAAAAAACATCATGAATACAAGTTACAATCTAGACAATTCAGACATGAGGAAGAAAAGCTTAGTCTAGATGTAATGGCTTATCTCCTATTGCTCTCCGATTTGAATTATGGGCATTCAGGAATCAAAATCTCCTCCAATCTACTCTCCAAAGTCCTTTTGGGGCCCTTAGACGACACCCAATCGGGATCCCCTCTTTTGATCTAGAGTTTGACTTATACAGGTGCCCGACACGGGTTGTGCCCATCGACACGACCCCCCCCCCCCGGCGTGTCGGGCGCTGTGGCTGTTGGCAAGTGGCGGCATGGGCTGTGTCGGCTAGCACAGCCTGCCCATGGCGGAAGTCTGGAGAAGTCCCGGATCTAGCATGACTCGTGCCGGCTAGCACAGGCAGTTCGTGTTGAACATTGAAAGAGTCTGAGTTTTTTGCATAGCCCATACCGACTTGCACAGGCCCCTGGTTGTGAGTGTTGTAAACTCCTGGTGATTAGGCACGGCCCGTGCCAACCAGCACGGGTGGTCCATGGCGTGCGCTGATAAGGGCTGAAGATTGAGCACGGATCGTGCCAGCCGGCACGACCCCTCCATGTCGAGCACTGTAAGCTCCAAATTCTTGGCACAACCCCACTAATTTGGCCACGAGCCATGACAGTTGTTCTTCTCTTGGATAGTTATCTTTGAATCTCATTTTGACTCCTTTTCGCGTCCTATCAAAAAAAATACACAAGAGCAGCTCTCCGAACTAGAAAAGTATCAATATAAAACATGAATAAGTGAAAACATGAAATAAAAGTTCAATACATGGGATAAAATGTGTATTGACTATGATAAAATCCTGATATGAAAGTCTTCTCATCTATAAAAATTTAAAGATGTTAAAAATTCTTGGGATTTAAAATTTAAAATATTTTTATTTTAAAATGAAAATTATTTTGAAAGAGAGTCTCGATTGAATAGTAAAATTATTATAATGTAATTTTGAAATTACAGATTCAAATTGCAAAAAACAATCTTCTAA
The DNA here is from genome assembly GCA_038050645.1 of Hedychium gardnerianum. Taxonomy (NCBI): domain Eukaryota; kingdom Viridiplantae; phylum Streptophyta; class Magnoliopsida; order Zingiberales; family Zingiberaceae; genus Hedychium; species Hedychium gardnerianum. Next base: position 14,290 of record JBBUKS010493696.1, read on the forward strand.
AATATAAGATAAAATTATGTGTATAATAGATCTAATATGGTCCATCCCTTCTTTTAGACCAACCCTCATTGAGGGAAGTTTTATATACCAAACTACCCTTTAAGATGAAAATTATTGCGTCTTCATTGACAATTGATCATCTTAGTCTATTTTTCACTTTAACATTGTGACTAATCCTAAAGCATACGTCACTAACTCAAAGAGTGTGTTGACTAAATAGAACAACTACATATATGAAGGACCATTACAAGAAAATAGGGCTTCAGAAATCAATTTTTAAAATGAAATTAAAATTCATTTCAAATTTTAATAAATCTGAAATGGATTTACTATGGAATTATTAAACCATTGCACTTAAATAAAATATAATATACAAAAAAATATTTGAGATGGAATTTAAAACAAACTAAAAACCAATTCACAAAATCAATTTTTATAAACAAAAATAAATACCGATTTGAAATAGAATCTGATACCAAATTTTATTTGTCAAAAAAATCTATTTATAAAATTTTAAACCAAAATAAATTCCATTTTAATTTATATAAAATTTTAAACAGAAATGAATTCCGTTTTTAATTTATATAAATTACAAGGAAATTTCTTAAATTATTATTATTTTATTTTATTTTAATAAATTAAAACACTATGCTAAATCCCTCTTTTATGTTCTTTGTTCCTTTCTCATTCTTGTATCGCCGTCGTCGCCGAAGACTACAAAGTTCGTTATCTCGTGATCTCGCCGAGGAGATCTGTTG
>JBBUKS010493705.1:0-15046 GCA_038050645.1 Hedychium gardnerianum
AGTTGTGGCATCACGGAGATGCATGTATGCTATCGGCTATGTCTCCCATTGAGTTGGTTGAGTGAGCCGTAGCATCAAGATGATGCATGGTTGCTATCGACTATGTCTCTCATTGAGTTAGTTGAGTGAGCCATAGCATCATGATATACATGTATGCTATCGGCTATATCTCCCATTAGGTTGGTTCAGTGAGTCGTAGCATCTTGATGTTGCATTGCATGTTATCGGTTATGTCTCCCATTTAGTTGGTTGAGTGAGTCGTAGATGCTACTATTTGGGTTGTTATACCTTGGCTGCCCACGAGGTCATACGTGGTAAAGAGTTTCTCCCGCAGCCTGTAGCTAGATAGCTACCTCCTGTCTGCCCACGAGGTCATTCGTGATAGAGAGTTTCTCCGGCAAATAGGGACCCTGACATTTACGGACTGCCCACGTGTAACGTGGTAGAGTGTATGTCTTGCAGTCCATAATTGACGAGATGGGTGTCGTGGTCGTTTGTATACCCTGTGGTGGAGCGTTGCACCCACATACGAGACCACAATTACTGTTACTTGTATCGATATACGCATATGAGATGTTGTATTATGTTGCTTATTGATGGTACATGGATATAAATTGTTGTACCTATTTTGAATATTGAGGGCATATGCATGTGAGATGTTATACCCATATTTTATATTTTTAACACTATTCTTGATACTATTTACAGTTGAGTAGGGTGCATGTATAGTAGTGACATACGAGTGTTGTCATACGATAGTGAGTAGATTCTTTCTATGAAACTGTATATCTTTGAATTCCTGTACATTCTTGAGTTACTGTACTTGTTATTGTTCATGCACTATCTGTCTTATACCCGCTGAGTATTTTTTTTGTACTCACCACCCCTGCTTTCTATTGTTGTTTTCTTGTTAGCAGGATGTTGATTGGGTCGCTTGGAGGATATTTGCCCGCGCCGTCCCTCTCACATCGAGCTTCGAATTTATTTCCATTTCATTCGGTTGGTTTTAGCTTCCGCATTTATTTAATCTATTGGCATTGTATTAATTAATGTGTACCTGGATTTTTGTTTTGTTTTTGGTCATGTATTGACGGTGTCATAAGCTGGGCCGGCTCGAAATTGTATGTTTTTGGTTTTCTGGTAGTGTAGACCATTTTTACTGTTTATGTTGTTTAGTTTTTAACATTTATACACTGCGTGATTGTGCATACTCGGATAGGGTATTTTTATCATTTATACACTGCGTAGTTGTGAATACCCGAGTGGGGTATCTATATGTATTTGTTGTGTGATTATGTACTAGGAATTTGTCAATCCTTACAGGGGAGGTACTGTCCATTTTTCTACAGATAAATATACTCCCGGGGCATGACACTATATCGTCTACGTATACTTGGGCTATAAAGATATTTGATTCAAGGAATTTAATAAAAAGAGTTGAGTCAATTTATCCTTGATTGAATCCTTTAGGTATCAGATATGTAGATAATCTTTCATACCAGGCCCTAGGTGTTTGTTTGAGACTGTATTATGCCTTTTTTAGTTTAAATACATGGTCATGATGTCAAGGCTTTCCAATCCGAGAGGTTGACCTACGTAGACCTCTACCTTGATTAGTCCATTTAAGAACACAGATTTGACATCCATTTGGCAGAGTTTGAGTCCTTTATGGGTTTTATAACTCAATAACATTCTAATAGATTCAAGTTTGGCTACTGGGCATAAGTTTTATCATAGTCAAGTCTCTCTACTTGACTAAACTCTTTAGTTACTAATCTTGCTTTATTTCTAATTGTTTCACCTTTTTTATTTAATTTATTTATGAATACCTATTTTGTTTCTATAAATTGTTTATCTTTGGGCAAAACTACTAAGTCCCAGACTTCATTTCGTTCAAACTGAGCCAATTCTTCTTGCATGGCTTATCCAGTCTGGGTCAGGTAAAGCCTCTTCTATTATTTTTGGTTCAATTTTAGATATTAAAGCAATTTGACTTAAATTTCTAAATGTTGATCTAGTTTGGACCCTCAGGTCTAGGTCACCTAATATTTGTTCGATTGGATGATTTGGATTTACTTTGGTTGTTCTTGAATCATTTGATTCTTGTCGAGTCTCTTGTAGTTGATCTTGTTCATCATCTTGATTTTTTATTTGGTTTAGGTTTTTACTAGCTCCATCTTGGTCAGTGCTTGACCTAACAAAGTCTATTAGTTGATATTGAGTCTAGGTTCTCTAGAGTTAGAGTTTTCATCAAATTTTATATTTGTTGTTCTTCAATCCTTAGTGTACTTTTATTATAGACTCTGTAAGCTCTACTATTAAGTGAATATCCTACAAAAATTCTATTTTCAATTTTTGAGGTAAATTTTCCTAAGTGTTCTCTTGTATTTAATATATAAACTGAACATCCAAATACTTTAAAATATTTAATATTAGGTATTTTATTATAATAAATTTTATAAAAGGTTTTATTATGTCTTTTATTTATAGTTGTTCGATTTTGGACGTAGCAAACTGTACTAACAGTTTCAGCTCAAAAGTATTTGGATAGTTGATATTCATTCAGCATTGTCCTAGTGACTTCTTGTAGAGTTCTATTTTTTCTTTCTATTATTCCATTTTATTGAGGTATTTTAGGATATGAGAATTCATGATGGTAACTATTTTCTAAGCAAAATTCATTGAACTTATGATTTTTAAATTCACCACCATTATCACTCTCAATTCTTTTGATTCTTAAATCTTTTTTATTTTCTGTTTGTTTATAAAAATTACTAAAAGTTTCATATTTATTTCTTAAGAATTTTACCCATGTGAATTTTGAATAATCGTCTATTATCACTAAACAATATAAACTTCCATTTATTGATTTAATTTCATGTGAGTTAAATAAATCTAAGTGTAATAGTTCAAGTATTGAGTTAGTTTGACCTTGGTTAGTCAGTTTGTGAGTTGATTTAATTTGTTTTCCTTGTGGACAAGCATTAAAAATTGTATGTTCCATGTTAAGTAATTTTGGTAATCCTCTAACTAAGTTATTTAATTTAATAATATTTCTAAAGTGGGTGTGGGATAGTCTCCTTTGTCACAACCAAGTTTCCTCCTATCATGTCAAGTGACACTTGAGTGAGGAGCTATCTAGTTTAATTACATAGATATTATTTTACCTAAAACCCTTAAGTTTGATATTTGGGTTATCTGCATGCTTAATTAAACATTCAGAAAATAGAAACATAACCTTATAACCAGAATCATATAATTGACTAATGCTAAGTAAATTAAAATTAAAATTTTTCAATAAGTAATACTTTTCGAATAAGAAAATCAGATTTGAGTTGAATGTTACATATTCCGATTACCTTAAGTTTGTCGTTGTTTCCAAAGACAACTAATCCTAAGCTCTTGAATTTTAACTTGATGAATTTGTTGTGATCTCCAGTCATGTGTTTGGAGCATCCACTATCCAATATCCATTTAGATTCCTACACATAAAATAGGATTTGTTAAAAATTATTTATGTTAATTAAATTAAGTTTTAAATTTTGAATGTAATTAAAGTTAAGTGATCTTAGTGTGAAAGGATTTTACCATAATTTTAATAAGTTTTTAAATGATTTTAAAAATAGTTTTGAAATAAATTTTTAAAATATTTTTTTTTAATTTTTAAAAGATTTAAAATCATTTAAAAAAGTTTTTTAAAATTATTTTTAAAGGGATTTTAAAATAATTTTTAAAGGATTTTTAAAAGATTTTTAAAAGGATTTTTAAAAGATTTTTAAAAGGATTTTAAAATAATTTTTAAAAATATTTTTAAAATAAGTTTTTAAAAGATTTTCAAAATATGTTTTTAAATGAATTTTTAAAATAAGTTTTTTTTTAAAAGAATTTTTAAAATAAGTTTTTTTTAAAAGAATTTTTAAAATAAGTTTATTTTAAAAGATGTTTAAAATAAGTTTTTAAAAGATTTTTTTTTAAAAAAGTATTTTTTAAAAAATATGTTTTTAAAAGATTTTAAATAATTTTTAAAATTATTTTTAAAAAATGTTTTAAAAATAATTTTAAAAATAAATTTTATTAAAAAAATTTAAAATAATTTTTTAAATATGTTTTTTAAAAGAATTTTTAAAATATGTTTTTTAAAAAAGATTTTTAAAATAATTTTTAAAAGGATTTTTAAAATATGTTTTTTAAACAGAATTTTTAAAATATGTTTTTTTTTAAAAAAGATTTTTAAAATATGTTTTTTTAAAAGAATTTTTAAAATAACTTTTTTTAAAAAGATTTTAAAATAATTTTTAAAATACATTTTTTAAAAAATATTTTAAAAGGATTTTTAAAATATATTTTAAAAAAAAATTATAATAATTTTTGAAAGATTTTAAAAATAAGCTTCATTATGTTTTTAAATTATATTTTAATTAAATTAACATTTTTAGTTAAATTAGTATTTTGAATTAAATTAAATTTAATTAACCTTAATTATCTCATCCGGTCTAATTTTTCAACCAAGGTAATTTGATAATTTTGTGAGATGAATTGAGTTATTTATCTGGGGTTGTTTTAACTTGTGTTAAATTCATGTTTAGCTTTGATCCACCAAGGAAGCATTCTCTGAATAAGCTTCTAGACTGTGGTGAGTCACTTAGACATCATTAAAGTAACCATGTGCATAAGACAAAGCTTTTCAAATAGTCCATCCCACGAAACTTAATACTAAACCTTGGTCTAACTAGTTTAAATTGGACTGGATTAGCTTCAGCTAATTCCGCTAAGCCGATTGCACCAAGTCGAACACATATGATTCTTCCTAGACATGCAATTGACAGAGCTTTTCTAACCTACTATCATCCCAGTCTTCTCTAATACTATTTAACAAATTAAAATTATCCCAAGTTTATCTAATCCTAGCTACCCAATTAGGTAAGTTATGTTTTGAGGTGCCAACTAGTTTGGAGCCTCCTCTGAATCATATAATTTTGGTTTTATCTTTAAATAATGTATTTCAGTTTTAGATATATAGTATTGATTTGATCCTACTTGCTTGGTTAGGTAAGCTTTCGGAACTCATGCTTTGATTTGTTTCTTGTTTTGAGAAATAAGAGATAAAAATGATTTATTAGTAGATTTTGATTTATATCATAGTCCGGACTTGTTGCACACAGCTCTTTGGGATCCAAGTATCATATCTAGGTACTTGGATCCTGAGGTAAACTTTTTCAACTGTTCCTTGAGTTCTTTAACTTTACCTTTTAAAATGAAATTCTATTACTCAAGTTTTACAACTTGAGTTGAGTTTCCATCTTGAAATTGGTTAGTTGAAGAACTCAAGTTGAGTTGTTCTTTAAGGTCACTATTTTCCTTTAGGAGTAGTTTAGCTTGTGCCTCAAATTTAACTAATTTTTTTATTTAAACACGAAATAATTTAAATTTTTTTTGCTGATAAATTAAAATCTACCTCATTGGATCCTTTTGAACCGGATATGGATCCATGGCTCAACTCGTACTCGGACTCATCTTCTTGGTCTGATCCGCTTTCTAACTCGGGTATGGTTGCCATCAGTGCGAGATAGCTGGCCTGTTTTGGTTCTTCGACATCTGATTCTTCTGACGAAGACTTGTCCCAGGTGACTTTGAGTGCCTTCTTTCTTCTAGTCTTCTTGGACTTATCTTCTTTCATATTGGGACACTCGCGCTTGAAATGTCCCTTCTTGTTGCATCCATAGCAAATAATGTTTGTCTTTGCATCGGTGGATGTAGACTTGATTATCTTCTGTAGATTGTTCTTGGTGAAGTTTTTCGTCTTTCTAGTTAACATCTTCCTTACTAGGTTCACTAGTTGTTCTTCTTCATCTGATATGGAGTCGGACCCATCTTCTGGCTCGAGTTTGGTTTGGGCTTTCATCTTTACTTCCTTGGTAGACCTTCCAAGAAAAGCTATACCCTTCTCAACTTATTTTGAGTTAGTATGTTCATGCAGTTCTAATTCATAAAAAAGTTCATTTAATTTTAATTTAGAGAGGTTCCTCAAAATTTTATAAGCATCTACTATAGATGCCCATAATGCATTTTGAGGAAATGAGTTTAAGGCATAGCTAATCACGTTCCTATTTTTCATTTGGTGACCAATCAGGTGGAGTCCATTGAGGATGCTCTTGATCCTCGTGTGCAACTAACTTGTGGTTTCTCCATTCTACATTTTAATATTAAATAAACTATTTAAAAGAAGGTCTCTCTTAGTTATCTTGGAATCGTTTGTGTCTTCATTGTTAAATATGACAAATAGAAAGTAATAAAATAATATGTGTTAATCAAGAAATAGCCTATAGAACTTTTTGAAAATTTTAAAGATTTTTTTTGGATTTAATCGGAGCTAATATGATGAGTTTAAGGGGATATAGAAATTAGGCTTTTAAAAAGCCTGTTTGAAATATCAATTAAGTGAGAGTTGATTAATTTAATTAACCTATAATTGAAAATCAAAAATCTGAGTTAGGTTATATATATATATCTAATTATTCCCTTTCCTCTTCATTTCCACTCGAGCCGCCCTTCTTCTCCTCCTCTTCACTCAATCGCCACCCTCGCTCGATCTCTCCCTCACCACCACGCAGCCGCCACTGACTCCCCTTCTCCGGCCACTCGGCCAGACGCAGGTGGCCAGGCCACAGTCATCGCGCCCAGCCCGCAGCCGCCCCGGCCACCGCCGCCCTTCTCACTTCTCCAATCTTCCCCTATTGCCACTGCCGACCGATCTCCTCGGCGCTGCTATTTCGGCGCCAGCCCGTAGCCGCCTCGGCTCCAGACAGGGGTGAGCGTCACCGGTCATAACTTCTTCCACCAAAGCACTCGGGATCCTGGAGTTTCTCCACAAGCTGTCAATCTCGATCGAGATTGAAGCTTCTCTGATCATCAGCATCGTCGGCCAGCTGCAAGAGAGCCTGATATGACTCCGGCCAGAATTGGTCAGTCAAGTCCTTGCCCCGTCCACCCTTCCTCCGGCTAGATTTGGTCTTGATGTTGTCATCGTTGCTCCTGCCATCCATCATCAATGAGGGTAAGGATTTGTTAGTGATGAATTTTGGTGTTGGTTTAACTCTTGATTGTTGGGTTGGATCTATTCTTTTGGCCATTTCCAGTATTGTTGTTATGATTTCCGGCCGACCAGCCACTGCTATAGTGTAAATCCGACCGATTCTTCCTCCGACAGCCACCCCAACTAGGGTAAGGGGTTTTGGTGAAAATTGAGTTGGTTTGACATTTTTCTGGGGTTGATCTGTGTAGTGCTATATTGATATAGATTATTTCAGTCATTTTAGTGTTGAACAGTATTTGTTCCGACCATCTACTCCCTACCTCCGGTCACCACCACCACCAGGTATATTTATTGTATAGTAATTCTGAATATGGTGATTAGGTTGTGTTTGCTAAGTTATCTTGAGATCTTTGGATTGGAATAATGAATTTGACCTAATGACTAGGGTTTTATCTTGTATGATAGTTGTGAATTCAGATTTGTGATGTTTGGTTGTTGGATTGTTTTATTGGGTGGATTTATGGGTTGATACATTATCTATAAATGATGGGTGGTGGATTTGGATTGAAGAAGAAGTGTAGTTTTGCATAATTACATTCTTGTAATATGAATTGTACTTAATTGTAGGGTCAATGGTGGATTAGGGTTTCATGGAGCTAATGGATTCATGTTTGGTTGAAGTTGCTTGATGAGGTAGACTAGTATACAGGTTTTTAATGAGATGAATTTGGTTGGGTTGATATTAGGGTTTCCTAATCGGTTTAGTTATTTGATATATGGTAGATCTTGGTTTTTGATCGTGTTTTATCTTATAGGAGTTTGATTCAAGACAAGTGCTCCAACTTGGGGATAGTCAGCATGATCCACTTTGGAGGCGGGTATTTCTTCCCTTGCTTCCATTTATAGTTATTGATCTTAGTGCATGATTAGATTGATTTAGTAGTCGTATATACCTTGACTCTATTCACATGCTACCTAAGTTTTGATATTTGCTCGCTTGTACTTGAGATGCTCGATCTATTTCTATGCAGTCTCTATGATTTCATATCCTGTAGTGTGTACACGTGTATGGTGTACACAATATGAACATGTTTTTGTTTGGGTAATCATGTAGTTGTTTGACATGTGTGTGGCGTATGTTTTTGTTCACATATTAGTTTCACTTTATTCATGTCATGTAGTTGTGTACACGTGTGTGGCGTATACATTGGATAATATAGGAAATGATACATTATTCATGATTTGTAGAGGTGGGCACGTGTGTGACATGTACCAATAATGATGTAGCATTTATTGCATATTTTTTATTGTGTGGTGGACACGTGTATGACATGTACCCTAGATATTGTATCATATGTTGTATGTGTATGATTATAGGTGTAAACATGTGTGTGACATGTACTCTAGGTGATGTATCATGTTAATGGCTATCATGTCTGATTTGTGGTTATAAACACACGTGTGATGTGTATTATGATTGGTTTGTCATGATGGATGTAGTTGTGTAAAATTACATAGATAGACATGTACGATGGTAAGATTGGTTGTATCCTACTCATCATGGTGATGCATACATACTATCGATTATGTCTCACATTATGTTAGTTGAGTGAGTCATAACATCATATTGTTGCATGCATGCTATCGATCAGGGCTCCCTTCAAGTGTGAGCTGGTCGTAGCATCTCGGTGTGGCATGCATGCTATCGATCAGGGCTCCCTTCGGGTGTGAGCTAGTCATAGCATCACGAGGATGCATACATGCTATCGACTATGTCTCTCATTAGATTGGTTGAGTGAGTCATGACATCACGATGTTGCATGCATGCTAGCGATCACTTCTCCCTTCAGGTGTGAGAGCATCGTAGTCATGTATTGCTTGCTTATTGCTTGACTATATGCATCCGATCTATGGATGAGAAGAGATCTCCTCTCCCAGATAGAGATTATATACCTTGGGTTGCCCACGAGATCAGTCGTGGCAGAGCATTTCTTATGCAGCTCATAGCTAGATAGCTACTTCCTATCTGCTCACGAGACCAGTCGTGGCAAAGTGTTTCTTATGCAGACAAGGACCCTGACATTTCAGAATGCCCATGAAACCAGTCATGGTAGAGCGTTTTCATGCAGTCCATAGTTGATGAGCGGGAAGTCTTGGTCATCTTTATATCTTGTGGTGGAGCGTTGCTCCCACATATGGTGATTTATTATGGTGGAGCATTGCTCCCACATATGGTGATTTATTGTGGTGGAGCATTGCTCCCACATATGTTGATTGTATTCTGATACATGCACTAGTACATGCATATGAGATGTTGTACCCATGATATTCAATAGTTATTACTACTCATGATACTATGTGTAGTTGAGTAGGGTGATGGTGTAGAAGCTGCATATATGTGTACTTCTGGTTGGTGAGTATATTCCTCCTTTGAGACTGTATACCTTTGAATCCTTATATACTTTATTATTCATGCACTATCTTCCTATGTCCTCTTTATATTTCATTTGTACTCACCAGCCCTGCTTTCCATTATTATTTCTACATTAGCAGGTATATGTTGATTTGGTCGCATGGAGGATATATGTTCGCATCGTCCCTTTCACATCAGACTTCAATTTTCTCCTTATCGCTTTGGTTTGTTTATGCTTCCGCATTTATTTATTATATTGACGTTGTAATAATTAAGTTGTATCTAGACTTTTGGGTTTTCTCTTTTATGTACTTAGTGTCTTAAGCCGAGCCGGCTCATAGTTATGTCTTTGGATTTTCATAGTTAGGATGACCTTATATTTTCTTACTCTATTTGGTTTATATATTACCTATATTGTGTGGTTGTGTTTTGTACTGAGTTTTGTGGACTCATATCATGTTGTATCTGTGATTGTCACTAGGGTGTATCATCCATATCAACGGACAAGTGTACCTTTGGGGCATGACATATATATTTTCAAATTGTATATATTTTTGTAAAATTATTGACCAACACCTAAGTTTATAAATCCTTAGGTCAACCATGAATTCCAAAGGTACCTTTAAAAAAATAAATTTTGTTAATTTTTTTTTGAAAATGTTTTTAAAATATTTTGAAAATTCTTGAAAAGGATTTAAAAATTCTTTGAACAAATCTTTTGAAATTATTGAATATTCCTTGAAAAATATTTTGAAAACTTACTTTGACAACTATTTTGAAAAATATACTTTAACTATTTTTTTGATTTAGATCAACCCCTAGACACATAAGAATTCCCTTCTTGTGGTTAACAAGAAAATTTAAAACAAATATCAGGATAAGGGGTGTCAAATTAAGGAGGAGGATATATATTCAAAGGTATTACATTCTCAAAATTATGGCTTGAAATAAGGTTACAAATCAGTTATGTGGGAAATCTTTAAAAAATATGTTTGAAATTATTTTGAAAATATCTTTGAAAAATGTATTAAAGATATTTTTTTAACATTAAAAATTTGGTTGAAACTTATTTGCAAAATTTTGGAAACTGTATTTGAAAACTTGTTTACAAAATTTATATGCCAAATTTTTCAATATTTATTTGCAAATTTTTTTTTGTTAAAACCTTATTTGCAAAACTATATATTACACTCAACTCTCTTATCGGTGGTCTGCATACATGTTATGCTTGAGCTTCATTTACATATTTTTGATATATGACAAAGGAGGAGAGTAAGAGGTTAAGTTAAGAAAATCAAAAACTTTATAATCAGCATAATACATATTATGTTTTTTTTGACATATTACATATTCTTGGACTTAGCCAAGAAAGGACTATTTTCCTAACTTTAACCTAGGTTGTTATTACATCATAAAGGGGGATATTGTTGGTGCAATTTGCACTAATAATCAAACTCATATTTTAAAGTCTGACAAAGGTTAAAGTTAGATCATATGTTTTCTAACATGGTTAAATAAGTGTCCAGACTAACTAACTTGAATGATCTAGAGGACCAGACTCCAGACAGAAGTCCAGTCGAGTTAGGGAGGACCAGACGATTAGTAGGAAGTCCAGCTGGGTCAAAGAGGATCATACAACTAGTAGGAAGTCCAGTCATGTTAGGGAGGACTAGACGACTGGTTAAAGTCTAAATGTGGGATTCTAGAAGGAAGCCCTGGTGGGTTAAGAGACGTTAAGAAAGGAAGTCAGCAAATGTTAAGTAAGGTAAGTAAACTAGAGAAGCAAATCTAGTGAGGTCGAGTCCCAGTGGGGATGTTAGGCATCAAGCCAACTTAGATCCAACTCAGAATTATAAATTTAGACTATGACTAGATCCTGGTCATGGTTAGACAAGATCTAAGTCATAAATGATAAACTATTCATGCATATATCTTTCTAACTCTGTATTGCATGGATATACGTGGATCTTCAAATTCTGCATGTGTAGCCACTGATAGAGCCTGATTTCGAGTCCGGAGTCAAAGTTATGGTCTCTAGAAGATTGTCTTGTCGAACCTGTGGTTAGAGGTGCCATAGACGGGTTGGAGGCACCCCAAACGAGTTGGAGGCACCCCAGACGGGTTGGAGGCACCCCAGACGGGTTGGAGGCACCCTAAATGGGTTGGAGGCACCCCGGATGGGTTGGAGGCACCTTTGATGGCTTGGAGGTGCCCCAGATAGCTTAGAGGCACCCTGGATGGCTTGGAGGTGCCTTGGACTGGATAAACAATAGTTTTTTTTTGAATCAGATTAGCCTCAATGGAGGCGCCCCGGATCGATGGAGGCACCCCCAATGGGTTATAAAACAAGTCCCAAGTAGCAACCTTGGTGATCACTTTTGTACGTTATTCCTTCTTCATACTACTGCCTCGAGCTACGAAATTGTTGTTCTATGACCTTACTGCATCGAACTGACGCTGGAACCACTTTATGTAGTAGAATCTTCACCAATACACTAGATCAACCCACTTCTCATCTTCAATTGTTGGTAACGAAGTTATTGTATTCAGTTATTATATTTTAGTTATTGCATAGGGAAGTGTAGGGTTGTTACACTTCCCTCATTTTGTGATCGTTGCACTTTCGAAGGTTTTCTGAAAGAGGATATTAGTGGATTACCCATCGAATATAGTATGAAGGGTCGTGGGTCTTGGAGTAGGAGTCTGTGGGGCTCTGAACCAAGTAAATCGAATGAGTACTTTCTTTCCGCTACCTTTGCACTTTGTTTTTCCATTATGTACTCGTGATTTTCTGAACGAATTTTTAAAAATGAAAAGAAAGATTTTAAAACACGTGATTCACCCTATCATGCCCCGAAAGTACACATGCCCGTAGATATGGACGATACTCTCTAGTGACAATCTTCGTTACAACTTGGTACGAGTCCACAAAACTCAAAACCAAGGCACAATCACGCAATGTAATATGACTATAATTATTAAATATGGTAATTAAAATTTATAAAAATAATGGGCATTGACCCAGGAATAGGTTTAAAAGAATTTTTGGGGATATTTAAAAAAAAAATGGGATTTAAATTGATTTAAATTTTGATATTTTGAGGGGATTACTATTTAAGTTGAGAGTTGATATGTTTAATCAACCTAAAGTTTATTTTAATTAACCTAAATATATAAAATCTAAACCTAGGTTTCAAGTTATTAAAGCCGATCTGTTTCCCTGATTTCACCAGATCACTGCAGCCAACCTTGATCGATTTCCTCCTTCTCACCCGAGCGTCGCTGTCTCACCTCCCGATCCTCGTCGCCGCTGGTCGATCGTCATAGTTGCCGGAGGATTAGTTCCCAGTTCTCGTTTCTTCCCTCAAATACTTTTCGAGACCTCAGTCATCGTCTTCTCCCTCTGCCTGATCCAGTGAAGACTTGAAGATCGCCGTCGATCATCACCTGTCAACCACGGATTTGCCCTCAGGACCGAATTGGAAACTCCGGCCACCTTCCTCTAGCCAGATCTAAGTTGGAGTTGGTATTGCTGTCGTCATTGTCGTCGCAGCCAATCTTCCTCCCTGCCCCTACTGCCATCCAGTAGCCACACCTCCTCTATACCGGAGTTGTACTGGTCGCTTGGCCTTAGATAATTGGTCGCCTACCCCAGCCGCCGACCACCTTGTTGTTCTGTGATTACTGCCAGAAACTGTCGATTTCTATTGCTGGGATTGGTTCCGCCCAGACACCAGGTTTGGATTGAATTGGGTCTCCTGTATCAACAACCACAGCTAATTTCCTTTTTGTTCCGGCCACCCCGCGACCTCAACAGTAGAGGTATGGGTTCCGACCATGATTGTTCGGTTAGGACTGTGTTTCGGCCATCAGGCTTGTTTTGTGTTGTTGCTTCCACTGTGAGGTAAGAATGTAGAGAACTTAATTTGGGTTGTGTTAGTAGCTTAGAGTTAATGGTTAATTGACTTAAGATCATCTTATGCAAAGGTTTCAGTTTCCAAAATGCTAGACAAAGATTTATCCAGTGCATCTCTGGCCACATCCGGATTGTTGAAGGAAACTACTACTAACATGGGTAAGAAGTTGATTATGAGATATGAGATGTAGTGTAATTTTATTTGTGTGGATGTGGTTTTATCTTGTAGAAGAAATGGAAGTATGCTTTGATTATGTGGTATTGTGTTCCTTGTGTTAGTACTAGTTGGAATTCTTTGAGTTGAAATAAATCTATTGACTGGTGTGGATTTATATAAAATAGTTATAGATTCGTTTGGTATGGTTGGATTTCATGATTTCTTAGTCTTTTTGAAATTCATGATGGAAAATTAGGGTTGAATTCGGAATTGTGATGGTGTAGAGGAGTTTTTATTCATGATAGAGGATTATGTGTTGGCATTGGAGAATTAATATTTAAATGAAGTTGTTATTTATGGACCTAACTTCTAGTGTGTCATGTAGTAAATTTGTTCTTGTTTAGTTGCATCTTGAAGTTTTGGTTTGAACTATGGGATTGATTGAAGTGGTGGTGAATTCGGATTGAAGATGTGTGGTTCTTGGATAAGTTTATCTTTGAATTATTAATCATGCCAATGTGAAGGGTAGTGATGGATTGGATGTCTTATGTGAAGATGATATGAATTGAGTTAGATTCTTGGATGTTAGGTTGATGTAGCTAAATACATGATTTGAAATAAATGGATTGGTAAATGTGGTTTGGTTAGTTATGTGTGTTATGATTAAGGTTTCTTATTTGGATTATGAAATTCAAGATGAAGGTGGTTATGTTATGTTACTTAGTTTCACCTTCTTGATTGGACTTAAGAGGATTGATGTGGGGATTAGGGATTGATCAAATTTGGGTTTCTCTAAACGGTTTAGAATTTGTTTTAGTCCTTGGATTTATAACAAAAACTCGATAGTAATTTACGTTCTTTGATATAGGACACTGATCCTGGATGAGTACTTGGACTTGAGGATTATTCGTCATGACCTAATTGGAGGCGGGTACTTCTATCCTTATCTCTTTATAATACTTTATACTTAGTGCATGAATATAACGAATTTGATAGGTAAATTGAATTACCTTAAATCTATTCATGTTATTTTATGCTTTGGACACTTACATGCTTGATCTTGGAATTAGTCCATTTTGATTATCCATGCAGTCTCGTTCTATTGATTATCTATAAATGGTAGTGGTACACACGTGTATGATTTGTATCACAGTTGGGTACATGAGTGTATGGTATGCACCGTAGGTCGTTACACACGTGTATGGTGTGTTTCATAGGAATTGTTTCATGTGATGCATATGTTGATTTACCATGGATATACTGTTGGTTGGGTGTATGCATGTATGATATGCACCATAGGTCGTTACACACATGTATGGTGTGTTTCATAGGTGTCCACCCTATATGAGTTTATCACACTGTTTTATGGTATTTACCTTTTTGAGATGCTCATTGTTATATTTGTGTGATGATCATTTCATTGTGCACTACATGTCATTGCATGCTGGCGACCATTATCTCCCTTGTGGTCGAGAGAGTCGTCAGTCATATTCCTGCCAACTCGGCCACTTAGGTAGTGGTCTGGAG
>JBBUKS010493763.1:0-15040 GCA_038050645.1 Hedychium gardnerianum
ATCTTCTCTTCAATCTTTAAATCAAAATGGGGTCGTATCGAAGCAACATCAACGCATTGTTAAAATCGCTTTGGATCTTCTCATGCTTTATTCTTATTAAATATATTGCAATGATGTAGTTACTCCAACAATCTATTTTATTAATCATTTTGGTTTGGTATCCTCCTGCTCCTTTCTAGAACTCTATAATCAAATTTATTCATCTTAATTATGTCAATTTATTTTATGGGTGTATTTATTATATATCTCTATAGTTTTCTAAATATTACTGTTAATGGGTCATTTTCCCCCTTGAGCATCTAGTTTAACCTCTTCTGTAAATTGATGATCCTTTCATAATTTTTTAATTGATATCAGTTATTTAATTTATGTTGATTAATTTTAAGATGATCGATTCGATTTTACTAAATTTTTTTATTAATCATTAAAATAAATTTTAAAAATAATTTATCAATTTAATATTCTTAAATCAACCACCACTC
The DNA here is from genome assembly GCA_038050645.1 of Hedychium gardnerianum. Lineage (NCBI taxonomy): Eukaryota > Viridiplantae > Streptophyta > Magnoliopsida > Zingiberales > Zingiberaceae > Hedychium > Hedychium gardnerianum. Next base: position 483 of record JBBUKS010493763.1, read on the forward strand.
ACTCATTAAGTGAAAGATGACCCTTTCATATCACAATCAGAGATGATTGGTTACTATTGCTAAAACTCTAATAAACTCTTGCGGTTATAGAGACCACTGTTCTCAACTCACTACTAAGAAGCTTCCATCTCCATCACCTCTCAAACCTAATGCATTGTCTTGCATGACAAATGACCTTAATAATGACACTCCAATCAATTAAATGAATAAATTTAAATAATTTATTAAATTAAATAAATAAGTTTTAAAACGTGTATTCAATTTATTAATATTTGTAAACAATATTTATGAACAACATTCATGAATAACGTTCGTGAATAATGTTGATGAACAATATTCATCAATAAAAAACTTATCAAATGCTAAATATAAAAAAAAATTAAAATGAATAATTTTTTTTTATTATCAAGCTCAATAATCAATCAAATAATTAAGTTTAAAATATAAAAAATTTCAATGATCAAACAAATTTAAATCGAGAGCTCGATAATGTATAAATAAATCAAGCTCAAATCAAGCTTGAGCTAACTTCAAACTCATAAAAAAAAATCAAACTAAGCTTAAACAATTATTTCAAGACTTGATTCATTTTAGGTTTGACTTTACTTTGCTCAGTTATCTTATCAAACAAATTTGAACACCATAAAACTTAACTTGGTTTGGCTCGGCTCGTTTACAATTTATTATTTCTTTGAGTGTTTTATTATTGTATCATATCACAGAATAATAAATTTTATTTTTTTTACCTCGGTGTGATGTAATGATAAAATATTTTAAAAATAATAATAAGAGGATTTGAATTTGAATCTCAACTAAATAATATTTTAAAGATTAATTTTTAAATATAGTAATTTATTTGATAAATAAATTAGGATGGAAAATTATCTACTTTTAAAATTAATCGTGTCAAATTTAAATATTTAAGTTATTAAAAAAATTATAATTTTTTTTATGCATGTATCTCGACCTTCGATTCGATTAGTCCTGAAGAGAAGATGAACGACCTAATCCCATAATTTTATCATGACATCCAACGTTACTAATAATTCAAACTTCGTAAAAAAAATACTCAACATGTGATTTAAACCGTCATGGTATGAAAATCATCATCTAATAATATAGATGTTTATCATGGACAAAGGGGTTTCATTTATATTTATAAATTAAAGAATCAATTCAATTTATAATTTTATTTTAATAATATAAATAAATTGTCAAATTTGACTAATTAAAATGAGATATTCTCAATTGATATATAATGACAGAAAAATGAAATGCTCATTTTTAATATTTTCATCCATTCATTTCAGAATCAACAAAAGACTTTTCTCAATTGATATATATGTATCAATTTGACATTATGGCATTATCTTTTTAAAGACGAAATGCTCGCCCCAACGTCTCCGTCAATCAGCCCGAACAGTAACAGTATCAATTTGACATGAACATAGATTCAATAGATTTCTAATATCGATTCAATAGATTTTATTGAATCATACGATGGAAATATTTTGCTTCCATTTTTAGCGAGGAAAGTCGGTCAAATGAGGCGTCTCCTCCGTCGCAAGCGTAGTCAAAACCCTAGAAGCATCGTCCGTTAGCGGGCCTCATGAAAGCCTGACTTTTTGACCCAATGGTAAGGATGACTGGCGGATGGGTCGTCTGCCGCACAAATGTCGCGTTCGTTGCCTGGCGGAATCACGGTGCGTTTCGAAGCTTCCTCCCACCGATCGCCATTGATGACGTAGAGGAAGACGAAGAAAGGGCGAAGTCTTTTTATAGCGTTCTCTCTTCTTCCTTCTTCTCCACCCCTCTTTCCGTCGTCCCAGGTGCTTTACTCCTCTTCCTCCTCCTAAGTCCAGCCCTGCTGTGTAGGGCATCCCGCCGTGTCACAAGCCTGGATTTGAGGTTTGCAACTCTTGTTCTCGTTGAATCTTTTCTTGACCCTCTGGCAAGTTTGCTTGGGGTTGATCTTTCGGTTCTGCATTACAATGACGCGTTCTTGGCAGGAAAAGGTTGTTGTTTGGTCTTCTGTGATTATTTTCTGGATAGATTGTGTTTATTTTATTTTTTTCGATTTGAATCGCGATGCCGTTGAGATTTTTCTTTTCTGGGCTGCCCCCTTCTTCTCGATTTTGTGGCCAAACCCAGATTTTTCTGCATTTTTTTGCTACCATTAGTTTATGTCAGTTTTTTTTTTTTTTTTTTTTGATCCATTTCGTGGATGGTTCCTTTTTCTCTCCAAGAAGAGCGTCAGAACAAAAGAACATTCTGTGTTTCTGTCATTTACTGTTTCCTCTTCGCCAAATTTTGTTGTTGTTCGGAAATGAACGAAGAACATTCTTTTGATTTTGTCCCCTTTTTTGTGAACCTGTGCAGGTCTTGCTATCTGGCGTTTTGTTTGATCTGAGGCTCCAAAAATCCCACATTTCTCCTCATCTGTGAATTTTTTTTTTTTAAGCGGCTGATTTGAAATGGCTGATTCTGAACAAACAGCCAATGCCACATTGATCCGATCATCTTCCTCCCGGCTCCCTGACTTCAAGCAATCCGTTAAGCTCAAGTATGTTAAACTTGGTTACCACTATCTAATCACCCATGGAATGTACCTATTCCTTCTGCCTCTTGTTGCCATTGTTGCCGCATCACTCTCCACCTTTTCCATCAAGGATGTCCATGACCTTTGGGATCATCTTAGATTCAACCTGATCTCTGTCATCCTTTGCTCCACGCTTCTTGTTTTCCTCTCCACTGTCTACTTCCTCACACGCCCCAGACCTGTGTATTTGGTTAATTTTGCTTGTTACAAGCCCGAAGATGCACGGAAATGCTCTAGGCCAACGTTCATGGATAGATCTATTCAAACAGGCTCGTTTTCAGAAGAGAACCTTGCATTCCAGAAAAAGATTATTGAAAGGTCTGGTCTTGGTGAATCAACTTACCTCCCTGAGTCTGTCATCAATATACCTCCGAACCCTTGCATGGCCGAGGCCATGAAGGAAGCTAGAATGGTCATGTTTGGTGCCATTGATGAACTTTTGGCAAAGACAAATGTCAAACCCAAGGACATTGGTATCTTAATTGTCAATTGTAGCTTGTTCAATCCAACCCCATCTCTTTCTGCCATGGTTGTGAATCATTACAAGCTCCGAGGAAATATTGTCAGCTATAATCTTGGAGGAATGGGGTGCAGTGCTGGTGTCCTTTCAATTGATCTCGCCAAGGACCTTCTTCAAATCTATCCCAATTCTTATGCTTTGATTATCAGCATGGAGAACATCACTTTGAACTGGTACTTTGGAAACAACCGTTCCATGCTTGTTTCCAACTGTTTGTTCCGTATGGGAGGTGCTGCAATTCTTCTATCGAACAAGAGGTCAGAGCACCGGCGTTCAAAGTACCAATTGGTGCACACAGTTCGCACTCATAAGGGTTCGGATGATAAGTGCTTCAGTTGTGTCACCCAAGAAGAGGATGAGAATGGCAAGGTGGGTGTGTCTCTTTCAAAAGACCTTATGGCAGTTGCTGGTGATGCCCTCAAGACCAACATCACTACACTAGGACCGCTTGTCTTGCCCACGTCTGAACAATTGATCTTTTTGGCTACACTGGTGGCCAAGAAGTTATTCAAAATGAAGATCAGGCCTTACATTCCAGATTTCAAACTGGCCTTTGAGCATTTCTGCATTCATGCTGGAGGAAGGGCTGTTTTGGACGAAATAGAAAAGAACTTGCAGCTCTCTGATTGGCACATGGAACCCTCAAGGATGACCCTCTACAGGTTTGGAAACACTTCAAGCAGTTCCCTATGGTATGAATTGGCTTATTCAGAAGGGAAAGGGAGGATCAAGAAGAAGGACAGAATTTGGCAAATTGCATTTGGGTCTGGATTCAAGTGCAACAGTGCTGTGTGGAAGGCTCTGAGGGCTGTCAATCCTGCAAAGGAGAAAAATCCATGGACGGATGAAATTAATGATTTTCCAGTTGCAGTTCCAAAGGTTTCAACACTTTGACTATGAACTGGGTGTCAAGGAAAAAAAATCCAACCATCTGTTCACAGGCAAAGGATTTGATTAATTAGATTGTAAGGGGAAAAGAAATTAAATTGGTTCAACTGGTGGATTTAGGAGGTTGGAGTGATGTTTACCTATTTGTTTTGGTTTAGATCCAGATGTTTCTTATCAAAACTTGTCATAATCCAACTCTTGCACTAGCATTTGTATCCTGGATGTCATGTTGATGTATGTCAAATACTTTTGGTTCTTCCAAGTTATCCATTGTTATTTTGTTAGTTCTCATGCTACATCATCTGCACTCAAGTTAGTAGTCTATTGGTCGAACCAGTAGGAATCTCAAGGTGTGCAGCTTGAATTAAGCAACATTATCTGTCAAGCAGCAGTTCTGAGATAGATAGTTTAATTATTATTATTATTATTATTATTAATTTGGATATTGTCTTCATTAAGTCGGTTTGAATTGTGAAGTGACGTAGTGATAAAGAATGCTAGAAGGCTTGTATTATGACGACAGGTGGAGTCATTAATTCAGGTATCTAGTTTAATGGTTAGCCTGCAGGACAAAGATGTTCTAACACAATCTTTTTACATTTATATTAAATATTAAGTGACAGTGATGGAAGGAAAAAGAAAAACTTGAGAACTCAACTTTCCCGTTGCTCTGTGCTGAGCAATAAGGTCAAGATTTTCCATATGTTTTTATGTTTTTCTTTGCTTGTTGTCTGGATATTTAACGCTGAGCAATAAGATGTTAAATGAATTGTTGTTGGGGCTTATAGAGAATGTTTATAGAATACAGGCAGTAATAATGCAAGCTGAAAGCAGTTCCTTTCTTTGACTTTCATGTTTCAAGCAAGTCAAACTTTATCCATCTTTTTTGCAAAAAAAACCTTGCTTGCGAATGCAAGAAACCAGCCTTTAGTACGATCATTCCAGAATATGTCCGTTGATTTTATTTTACCCCCACTAGCGGTGTGAGGGTAAAATAGGTTAAAAAAAAAATTAGATCCCACTGAGTATTTGTCATTTGAACTTTTCCATTTATCTCTCTCAATAATAATGAATTGCCTGGGTCACTAATATGACATTCTATATTTTTTTTTATAAAATACTTTAAAAATTAAAAATATATACAATGATCAAAATAAAAACTTTAAATGAATTAATTAAAATATTTTTAATTAAAATATAATTATATCAAGGATCAACTTTAAATTTCTATCTTTTTATATTAATCATGGACAAACTCACTAGACATATTCAAAATATAGTACCGTGGTGTATATTATTTGCAGATGACATTATTTTAATAGATAAGACACGTGAAGGAGTAAATACTAAACTAGAATCTTGACGGGAAATACTAGAAGTGAAAGGTTTTAGACTGAATAAAATAAAGACAGAATATATGAAATTTAAATTTAATAGTATTAGTTGTAATGAGATAATTGTTAAGATAGAAAATAACGAGTTATGTGAAACTGAGAGCTTTAAATATTTAGGATTATTTTTACAAAACGATGGAAGGATTGAGAGAGATATCTTACATAGAATACAAGCAGAATGGTTGAAATAGAGGAAAGCGTCGGATGTTTTATGTGATCGTAAAATACCTCTAAAATTTAAAGGAAAATTTTACAAAACGACAATTAGACCTGCTATGTTATATGGAGTTGAATGTTGGACTATGACTTGAGCACAAAACAGAAGATGAGAGTTGCAGAGATGAGAATGTTAAAGTGGAAGTATGGACATACAAGGATAGACAAAACAAGAAATTAGAGTATTAAAGAGAAAGTCGGAGTAACATCTATTGAGGGAAAATTCTGAAAAACATGTTTGAGATGGTACGGACATGTACTTAGACGACCAATAAATACATCAGTTAGGCGATGTGAAATAATGACAAATACACACATCAAACGAGGAAGAAGAAGACCAAAAAAGACTTGATTGACAATAATAAAACAAGATAAAATTTATTTAAATATAAATGATGATATAGTAGAAAATAGAGTCTAATGACATAAAAGGATCTATATAATCGATCTCATATAGTGGGATCAAACTTGATTGTTGTTGTCATTTTAAAAATCAATATAAAAATTTTAATTTTAAAATAGATGAATATTTTAGACATTGAATTTTAAATATATAAAATTATGCTAAAAATTTAACCATAGACTTCTTCATGTTACTCTATTAAATCAAAATAATCGATCCAATCGATAAAAATTAATTAATTAGAATTTTGGTTATTTTGATTTATTTGATTTGATTTTAAAATTTTGAATTCAATTAAATTAATTAAACTGAATCGGTATCAATCAATTATTTTTAATTGATAAATTGGACTAATTTAATTGTCTAATTTTGAATTCGATTAAATCAATTAAAGAATTGGTATCAATCAATTATTTACAATTGATAAATTAGACTGATTTTTTTAATTAATTAAAAAAGATTAATTAATTTGATAATAGACTAATTAATCAATTATTTTAACGTTAATATATATGTCACATATTTTTTATATTAACACAAATTGACATTTATTTTAACATTAATATGGTTTTATTATCTATCCATTTATTTTTATATTTTATATTCAAAATTTATTTTTTAATAAAATCGGTTTCTTAACTGAATTCAAAAAATTAAATATTATATAATATTCGCTTATTAATGTGAATGCTCAAAGAAATTCTCCAATTTAGGAGAAGGCGGCGTGCAATTTCCCGGGTCTTGCACGAGTCGCCGAGCAAGAGCGAGGAAAGAAGGCATGCGCAAAGTCCGGACAGGAGCACGTCACCACCACCACATTGGCACCAAGTCCAAGTGGCACGCAACGTGGACTAAAACGTCCCGATACAAACAGTAGCGGCCAATGCATTCTTCTACCCACCGACACGGACCGGGCGACCGAAATATCGGCCGTGAGTATCGCTTTCTGTATCAGGAGTACGTACAAAAAATATGTTACGAAAATATGACTATTTATTTGCCTGTCGTTGTAATCTATTTTCTGAATTTCCATCCTCCGTTTTCTAATAATAACAATTTAACAAAAAAAAGAAAATAAAAAAATTACTCAAATGGGGAAGACCAGCTAGCGAACTAAAAAAAGGCGTTCGGAAAAGGGCGCACGGCCGCTCGATGGACGCCACGTGTGCCGGAGGCCTGCCTACTCTTCCTTCCTTCGCCGTCCTTATCCGCTTGTTCCTTTCGCTCTATTTAAAGCGCGACCACTTTCCCAAATCCTCCAGACGAAATTTAATTCAACGGCGAAAAAAAGAAAACCGCAGCGAGAATATGGCTTCAGGTTTAGCCTTCCCCCCGATCCGGCCGGCGGTGGCCTGCGCGAGCTACCTCGACGGCCGCGGCGGGCGGAGGAGCGTCCCCGCTGCTCGGGCCAGCGGGAGCAACTGGTGGGCCCCCCTGTTCGGCTGGTCGCCGGAGCCCGACTACATCGACGCCCCCAGCGCTGACTCCGCGGCGGCCAAGAAGGGGACGGCTGCGGAGGAAGACGAGGTGGAGAAGAAGGGGGGCCCGGCGGCGCGGAGATTCTCGGCGTTCACGGAGGAGAAGGCGAGGGAGCTGCGGATCCGGACGATGGAGTCGGAGGCCTTCCACGACGCCATGTACCACTCCGCCATCGCTTCCCGCCTCGCCTCAGACGTTCCCCACCGACGATCCGCCAACAATCCGTGAGAGATGGCCGTTGGGCCTCACCATGGCTTACCTACTATTGTATATATCGCTCAAATAAATGATTTCTTTTTTAAAAAAAATCATATTCCCCAAAACAAGACTAGAAATGATGTATGCAATTGGAAAAAAAAAAAATGTCTCGGGGAAATCTCATCGTATTTTGAATTTGGAAGTTATTAAAAATTTCATACATAATTTCCCTTTCTACAGATATTAGTTTGTCTTTTGCATACAAATCATTGGGATTTTTGAGTCATTATGCGGATTGTGGATTGTGCATTTTCTGATTTTTATGATTGTTGAAAAAAATTCGTAGGACCGGATTTCATCTTTCGGATTATAAGATTTGGATTATAAAAAATATATATTAATTCCTTAATTATATGAGATGAGTAGAAGGGAAGACACTTGGATATATTTTTTTATAAAGAAAAAGAAAAACTAAAATGGCTTGCAATACTTCTAGATGTTCGAATATTCCATCGCACCTTTCCGAGTCAGAATATTCCATGGCACCTCTCAGCCATTCGAAATTTTGAATCCCTCTAGCAGACAGAAAACTAAAATGTTTTATACACGAAAAAAAATATTACGCTAAATTTGGTTTATAGTTCAAACTCTTTAATGAATTATACTAATTGGGAAATTGGGATAAAAATACACAGGACTAACTGCAGAAAATCAAAAGTCCGTGTATGAACAAAAATAAAAAATTTGGTTATACTAGTAGTTTATCTTATTTTTATTTGGATAAAAATATAAAACACATGAGTGTTCTTTTTATTTTCATTAAAAGAATATTTCATCTATTTTTTTATCATAAACCAATTATACGACCATAATAAATTTATATTATAATAATTATAAAATTATAATTATTATCATATCATAATTTTATAATTACTATAATATAAATATTTAATGAATAAATAAATTCGTATTATAATAATTATATTTTATAATTACTATAATTTAAATTATAATTGTTATAAAATTATAATTATTATAATATAAATATTATTAAAAAGATTAAATCTGTAGATTTAAATTTAAAATTAATTTATCAAAAAATTAAAATCGATCAATCACATATCATCATATTAAAAGATAATTATATCATTTTATAAGTAAAAAAATACCCTCCTTTGATTTTTACCCTTTTTTACTTTACCTCAGTTTTAATTATTACATTTTACACTCACAAAATGTATTAAAAAAAATCTGCTGATGTTAACATCAATTTTTTCTCTCTGGCATCTTCGATGCATGTGCTGATCACAGAAGGGTATATTTGTCAAATCATATTTACAAGATTTTAAAATACAGCAGATTTTAACTACATTACTCAAGGCTTTGGCTACTTTCAATATTATCAAAATTTCTTTTAACTTTCTCAAACCGTTACAACAACAATCACCGAGCCTTATCCCACTATGTGAGGTCGACTATATGATTTTTATCACTTTTCAATAAACTAAAAAAACAATAAATCACAACGAAAAAGGTATTATGGTGAGATAGTAATTTGATAATAATCTTAAAAGACAGAAATAAAGAAGCCTTGCAATAAAAAGGGTTGTAGCATCAATATTCCAAAAGGGCAAAAAAATATTTACAGTGAAAGAATGGCATTTCTTGCTCATTTGATGTTCTCTGATACATACAACTAAATTATCACCCGAATAGTTTGGGCAATCAGACCTCTGGCAGGACACCGGAACATTTAAACAATCAGGTCATCTGCAAAGTAGATAACTCACGGTAATATCACTTGGATTTTTGCTGAGTTCTAAAAAAGATTATAACTCATGGTAAATCATACCAGAAACTGGAAAAGCACCCCCAAAAAACATCCTTTTAGCAGATAATAGCAACATTTTATGATATCCAGTTCCTCAATTGCAAGTCTTTCCGAGCTATAAACAATCTACAATGTGGTATCCAGTTCCTCACAGATTGATCAACCCAAAAAAACAGTATATCTATTCTCTCAAAGGTTAATCAACCCAGAATCAAATAAATTAGCAATAAAGTTTGATTTTGAAAGAATGAGAATCCTTGAGGAACAAAAGGAACCATGATTCGAAGACCAAAGCAATTTTTCATGAACAAAAGGAATTAAGAAACATATATTGGTTTAGCCATTCATGATTCACTTCCAACATGGATATACTCAAAATAGTCACATACCATGAAAGGCATAATATTTGCAAGTTAAATCCCTCAGCCTGCCTACATAGAGAGGGAGTCAATAGGAGTTTAAAATGTGAAGTTGTTTGTTATTCAAAAATCCTGATAGTTCAAGGAAAGCATAATGACATTTTCTTTTGGAGCTAGAGTAGTGTGTTTAAATTTTTTTTATAAAACAGATGTCTGAATATCCCATTAGGAAACAATATGTGCACTTGATTCCACAATAATATGAATCTACTGACTAAATTTAAATTTTATGGATAGAAATAAAAAAAAACACATAAAAGTAAGGGGGAAAGCACAGAAATTTCTTTTCAGCCCAAGAATGAAAGAGAACGACAAATGGTTCAAAATCTGAGGAAAGATGCTTGCCTGTACAAAGTTTGCCAATGCACAATTGCACACCTCATGCAATTGATCCAGGTCTCCTCAAATGAAAACGTTAGAAGAAGATCATTTGAGATATGAGACATAGACTCAAGTCTCAACCATTGGAAAATAGGAATAAACATGTCAGATAAAAGCTCCAATGTAAAGCATCTAGGGACAGAATTTCACTCTAGGTCATAATTGATGCCAAAGATGCCTAGGGACCACTTATACAGACTAGTTATAAAACTTATTTAACTTATTCAAACAATTATCAATGACTTTAAGGTTGCATTAACGAAACTAATTTGCAAGATTTCACTTATATAAATTTTGACTCCAAAAACCTTGCAACAACAGTGCTAATAAAATAAAAGATTGAACGTTTGATGCTAAAAAAGGTTTCAAATTTTTTAAATATCGATGGTAAATTTCCTTTCATCTCACATGTATCACAGATAAAAACCTGAAATAGTTACAAACAGAAATACAAGCCAAAACTGATATACCCATGAGAATAAGATGGAAATCTTGCCAAACTGATTGAAGCACAAAGGCGTCACAATTCGACCATCATCAAGGATTCACAGGCCTATGGAAGCAAAGCTTAGAAGCCTCCAACTTTGGCCCTGGAAGACGGACAATAAGTGTCAATTCTGTCCACAAGATGGAATTAAAATTAAGCCATTCAAATGGATTTGTGACAAACTAGTACTGATATAAAGCAGAAAAGCTTCACATAATCATGAGATTGCAGATCAACAACAACACATACATAAGTGAGCATGACCAATTAATTATTTAAAGAGATTCACATTATGGTTTCAAGTGAACTCCATCCCCTACAAAATTCAGTCACACAAATCAAAGTTACTGATAAACTAGCCAGTCATCGAGTTATTGAAATCAACTCCCCAATAAATTGAATTTGTCAATTTCTCCTTGTTGACAATCAACTTTAATGCAACCAACATAGGCCTTATTTTTCAGTATTTGCGCAAACTAGTGGATTTTGAGTCCAATCTATATTTATATGGACAAAGCAATAATTGAAAACCTGGTAAACAATTACCTCTGTTAAAGTAAATTTACATCTGAGATCCAAACATAATTTCTCAAAAAAATCACAATATAAAAAAGAACTCTTGATAGGACTGTATTTATATCTATTACAACAAAAGTACAATTGGATGATATATCAATGAAATAAGCCAGAAGAGAACTACAGAAAAACAGTAAAAGAAAGTCCAGTGTGGGAACTTCAGTCAGTGAATATTTCTCATTGCTAAACAAGAGCAATACAAAAAGATTATGCCACAAAAGGTGAGCCCATTTGGTTAAAAAGGTAGCTAGAATACTCCATAGTTTTAATTCACCTTCATACATGTCAAATTATCAGAGCAATGCCCAATATATTTGGTAACTCCACAAAACCTAGGGAGATCTTCTAGTCAACTACGATGATATGTAACCATATCAGAATTAATCAATTCCTTTAGCTCCAATGAGTGTTCATCATTTGATATGTTTAACATAAAGCGAAGGTTTGTCAATACTGCTTCTCGTTCCCAACTTACCGGACCAGAAACATACATTGCTGTTAATGTGGATCTATATGCGCTCAACTCCAGCAGATGAATTTCTGATTGCAAGTTAACCTTGTTAGAAGGAGATGAATCTCTTACATAACTGCAAGAAGCTTCAGCATGATCAGTATGACTACACACTTCTTCATGGTCATGCAGTGATCCACATGGACTGTTGTCAACACTACAACTGCCAACAGAGGATGAAGTACTATCAGCATCGGCATTCACTGAACTCCAAAAATAGTTGTTTTCATCTGAATGAGGTACAATCCTCCCTGATTCAATTTTGGAGGAACCAGTTCTTCTCTTTAAGTAACAATTGAAGTATTTTTCACCAAACAATCTTCCAGTTAAGGTAGCATTATCTACATTTGCTTCACTCTCAGTTATTCTTTGCCAACTTTTATCTTTCACAATTGCCATCTTTTTTCTTCCTCTATTGCATGTATTAGTGGGAACAACCATATCAAGTTTCCTTTTATTCGTTCTTTTAGACAGAACCATTGGAAAATTGTTGTATTGGGTCTCCATCTTCTCAGGTGGCTGGAGCATAGGGCATTTTGACTTCCCACCTCTAACTGAGCCACTATGTTTTCCATCATTTTGTTCTCCAGAATCCTATTGGCAAGAAAACAACATTTCAATTGTCATCAAATACTCAGACAACATAAGTACTGTGATAGTTATGAAATATTGAAATATGAAACAAAAATTGACAAAAGAATAAAATGACTAAAAAAGAGTCACTATACAAATGTAAGAATGCTAAGAATCATAATTCATATCAACTTATGAAAGCCTTTGTGGTGAAAAACAGCATATCATGCTACCTTATGAATCACAGTCCATTTGTTGTCTTGCCAGGACAGTTGTCTCCTTATGTAAGATTTGTGAACTTGTAATTCCTTCAAGGACTCAAGGAGCAGCATAGAACAATATTTTTTATCAATTATCCTCAGAACTTCACCAAGCTTCCAGGAATTATTGTCAAAGACCTCCACAGCATCGCCAATGCTCAACTCTTTAAGGTCCTCTGATGGTGGGCACGGTCTAATGGCTTTTCTTGGCACTCTATCCACTGCCAAACTGCAATCTGTCGGATACCCATCATACTTCACGGAATATGTATGTCCATTACCAGATATGATTTCGGCGCTCCACCAAGATCCAGAAGGAACCTCCCTCCTGTTCCAAACTTCCACCTTATTCCCTTTCTTGAATCTCATTGCAGATCTTTCAATTCCTAAACAAAGGAGATGAGAGTTAGGGTCTGTTTCCCGGAGGATGGATATATGAATGGATTATGCAAATTCTGCAAAAGGTTAAATCCGTCACCCTGGCGGCTCTCCACGCCCCCCAGCCCCCACAACTGCCCCACACTATTGGGAGGGAGTAAATCAGATAGTGAGCAGACCCCATGTGGGAGGGTATTTCCATGGCTTCACTGGATATATGAATGGATGGAAGAACTGATGGAGGAGTGGAGAAATTCGACAAAACAATCAACAAGTATGAATATAACCAGAAGGTTGCTAAAAGAGCATATCCTTTGCGATCAATATTATGACTACCAGGCAGCGGAAAACCGAAAAAACAACATATTACAAAATGCAATTTTTGGTATCGAAGAAGGCAACAGACCCCGAGAAACCTCACTGATCGATCTTGTGATGCAATGCAATGCAAAAAATCAAAATAGCTGCTAAATGAAGCATTGTTAGAACCATAAGAAATTAAAGAGCCATAAAACAATCTAAATTTTGATTTACTTACTAAATTAGGGATTTAAGATGAACAGTCTGATCCGAGACGGGAAAAGCATCTTCAGACAACAGTGAATAACAAAATCCCAATTAAATCAAGTTTCCAAGAAAAAACAATTGCGTAAGACCCAGAAAAAACCAAAAATAGCGAACATCCAAACCAAACTAAACAAGCAGAGCCTGAGAAACCTAGCCCAACGAAACACGTAACGCCCAAAAATCGATAGAAAGACAAAGCAAAAGATATCGAAGTTACAAATACAAAACAAAAACACAACTGTGATCGCAAGTTTATGATTGCTAATTAGGCCATCTGACAGAAGATAACTCACCTTTCAACATCGAGAAGGACAAGAAGGCAACCAATCGATCAAACCCCCGTTTGTTACGTGAACTCCTTGGCGATGGGAAAATATAAACGCGGAACCGAGTTGGCCTATGAAATTCCGTTCATTGCGTGCGTTTCGGGTCCGGACTTCTCCAACAGGTTTCAGCCGTTGGATCTGGGAATTGGTGGATACAACGGACGGCTCAGGATGTTTCCTAGGGCTAAAATCATCAGAGGGGTGGAACGTTAGGTTCGTGGTTTAGGGTTAGTTGGCTTCTGGGGCAGTTAAATGAGCTCTCAACCGTTTCGATTTTATCGAAGTAATAACTTTTTTTAGAATAAAAGAAAACATAGACTTTCATATTTGGCCGTATTATATTTTAAAAATTTAAAAAATTTAACATTTTTAGAGTTACACGTTAAATCTTGTATTAAAGTTACATTTTTTTAGTTGTACAATTATAGGACACATCTTAATTGTAACAATAATAATTTTATATTTATTATAATATAAATATTAGATGAATATATTAAATTTTTATTATAAGAATTATAAAATCATAATTACTATAATATAAATATATTTAAC
>JBBUKS010493800.1:0-15038 GCA_038050645.1 Hedychium gardnerianum
ATTGATTACCAAGTATATGAGTAGGAATGACAATGGGATGGGGCGGGGGCGGGTTTGTCATCCCCAACCTCGCCCCCGAATTATATCCCTGCCCTCATCTCTAATTTTGTCTAATCGAGGAATCCCCATCCCCGATTCCATGGGGATTAAATTTTCATCCCCGCTTCAAATGCCCATTGACTTGGCCAAAAAGATTTTTAATTTTTAACACCTTTTGTAAAAGTATTAATACACAAATCCATTGACATATAAATACTAATATTAATTAAATAGTCCATATATAATAATATTAATAATCCATGATTTAATAAATTGGGGTGGGTTCGGGGATGGGGATAGCATCCCCACACCCACCCCATTCAATTGCGGGGATTTAAAAAATCTTCGAACTCAAACCTGTACCCAAAAATACTCCCCAAACCCACTCTAATTTTGGGTTTTCCTCACAGGGCCCCGAACTCGTGGGGAAAATTATCATCCCTATATATGAGTAGACTTCCTATTAATAAGATAACCAACTGTATGAATCACTTCTATCTAAAATTGAGATGGAACAAAAGACTCAAGTAAAAGAGTTCGAGCAATTTCAACAACATGACGATTTTTTCGTTCTACTGTCCCCATTTTGTTCGAGAGTTCCAGGATATGATTGTTGAGTTAAAATACCCATTTTACAAAAAAAGTGAATAAGTTTTAAGGCACAAAATTCTCCACCTAGATTTGACCAAAATAATTTGATTATTTTTCCAAATTGTGTTTCTATCATAATGACAAAATTTTGGACAATATCTACTAGTTCAGATTTAGCACGCAAGAAATACACCTAAGTAAAATGAGTAAAATAATCAATAAATAGAACAAAATATTTGTACCCAAGTCTAGATAAAACAAGTGAAGATCCCCACAAATCACAATGAACAATATCAAAAGACGCACCAACTTTAGTTATACTAGAAGCAAAAGGTAATTTAGCAAATTTACCAAGAACACAAGTCTGAAAATGTTTAAAGACATTATTCTTAACAATCAACCTATCTGGAAGAAGCATTGATTTGAACATAGATTCTAATTGATTGGCATGTGGATGACCCAACCGACGATGCCAAAGATTCATAGTATTTCCCTCGTGTGAGGTGGAATCTGATGAAGTGACCGTAAAACAAAATGGAAGACTCTTTTTCTTATTGAGATCAAGATGAGACAAACGCCTATGTTTATGCCCTTTCAAGATCACTTGCCCCGTTTGAAGGTCCTACACATCACAACCATGAGAGGAAAATTGGACCAGATAATTGTGATTAGTAAGTTGTCAAACAAAAATCAAATTAGCTATCAATCGAGGAACATAAAATGTATTAAGGATGCAAATGAATTTTGTAGAATTATTCAACAAGAAAACTGTACCAACTCCTTGAATTGGTAATTTTTTACCATTGGCAACATTGACAAATCAATTTAAGAGACAAGGTTTCAAATAAACAATTGCATGTTTTTGATTAGTCATGTGGTGAAAAGCAGCCGAATCAAGAAACCAAGGAGTAGACTTAATTCCTATACCTGATAACTCGACAACAGAAAAAAAAAACAGAGGAAAGAACACTTGGATGAGTTGATTGTATTGAGTCTTGAATCATTTGTTGAATAATTTACGGTGTGAGAGACATTGCAGTTGTGTTTCCTGATATCTGATCATCGCTAATAGTAACAAAAACTAATGAATTTTGTTTATTTTTCAAAAGCCTACATTCTAAAATGATGTAGCCTGATGTCTTACAATAGTTGCACATATTCTGCTTCCGACAATGAGATTGTACATGTCTAAGTTCATTACAGTGTCTGCATCGAATATTTTCTTTGTTCCATGTTCTTTGCTTTCATTGATATTTTTGTGAAGCAAGAAATACAAAATCAACTGAATTAGTTTTTGTGTCTAGCTGTGCTTGTGTCTTTAAGCGTGTTTCATCACGAATGAGTTCTCCTAATATGGATTCCATTTTCAAATCACCACGATTAATTAATGTTCCCCTTGTTGTCTCAAACTCAGGTCGAAGCTTCATGAGAACTTGCATCACTCGTCTACGAACTCTTTCTTTCTTAACTTCAGCATATGCGATAGGAGAAATCATAGAAGAAGAAATCATATCTTGTTAAGTCCATTATTTCAACATTTATGTATAAAAACTACGAATATCTCTATCCTCTTAGCTGATGTTAGCTATTTTATATTCAAGTTCAAATTGCCTTGACTGGTTTACTCGAGAATAAATTCTTTTAAGATGATTCCATATATCAACAGTAGTATCAAAAGATCAAAGACTCAATGCAATATCAGGTTCAATAGAGTTGAGTATCCAAGTAATAATTCATGAATTCTTTGTTTTCCAATCCTTCTCAACACCTTCTTTCTTCTCTGATCCATCAAGAATTCCAAATAATTCCTTACCTTCAACAAAAATCCGAAAATGAAATTCCCAAAATGCAAAATTTCTGCCATTAAATTTGATAAATACAATTTTGAATCTATTTGTATCCATGGAGATTAATCAAAAGTCTTGGAAACACAAAATTCAAGATAGAATAGATCCTTTAAAGGATAAAAAAAATGAAGAAAGCAATTCTCAATAGAACATAAGTTACGGCGAAAAGAATTGCTCAATATAGATTTGATACCATGATAACTTTTGAAATAGAAAACTCGATATTTTTTCATACATCATTACAAAAGGTACTTACATATTTATATACAAACTAAATCCAACAAAACAGGGATTAATAAGTAATGAAATATACAACAATTATAATCCCAAAATATTAGGTGACCTTGTCTTCCTTTATTATTGGCAAGATATTTTTCATTTGATATTATCTTCCTTGATTGTTAATAATATCTTTTCCATATGATATTTTCTCTGTTTGACAACATCAATTAAATACATATCGTTCATATAAAAAAGCTTCATATATTATAATCAATACTCATGATTAACATATGATCAACATACATATACACTCTTATATATGCATCAAGTTGTCATCCAGACATCCATGGTTCAATCCCCAACTGCGACATATTTGCAGAAATTTTTTCTCCAAATGGGACATGTAACCATGAGATGCTGGGCTTCTGGGCCGCTTGTCGCGAGCACTTCCCAATTTACCCTAGCGACCGATGGGAAACTTCTATGAGATCGAGCCGATGGCCCCAGATTTAGTGTTATCTGGTTCATCATTTTTTTATATATGCATCAAGTGTCATCTTTATGCAAACACAATTGTCATACGTGTTAACTTCTGAAAAACATTTGACTACATTATTTTATCAAAATTTTCATGTCTTTTTTGGTACTTGTTTAAGTTGATAGAGTGATTTAATGTCTACACACCTTGTTTCTTGACCTGGAACTGTTAGGACCGTGAGAGATAGAGGGGAGGAGGGTGAATAGCTTAATTCGCTTCTTCAATTTGGAATTTATAGCAAAAATTTGAAACAAAGCACACACAAGATGCTAACACCTTTGATTTACTTGGTATCCGCCTCCTTGAGACGACTAATCCAAGGGTCTACTCCGAGCTATTCACTTCCGCTAAGTCTTCTCCTTCTCGAACGAAATCTGAAGGTGAAGAAACCTTCTTATAATAGGATTACAACCGCAATAGCAAAAAAACAAAGAAGAAGAGAACTTTTACAATATTATTGAGAGTTTTTACTTCCTCTTCTTCAAAGATTGCTCCAAGTTAAGTTGGAGAACACTAGAGAGCTCTTTGAGCACTTAGCACAAAAACTTGGAGCTTTGAGTAGGAACAGTAACCCTACAATGGTTAACTTTCTCCTTTTATATTTGCTTAACCTTTTCTGATATTCGTTCAACTGATTTCATCTACCAGTCAACTGATTTGGTCGTCGACTAGATAACGACTTCTGAACCTTTTGAAATCCTGTCTGATTTTTTCAATTTTTCAAATACCAGTCGACTGATTAGGCTGATCGAGTGATAATCGATTCTCTTCTGTTCTCTTCAGAAACAACACTAGTTGATTGATTACCCTTATTAGTCGAATTGATTTGTTTATGTTCACTTCACAGACAACACCAGTTGATTGATTACCCTTATCGATCGAATCAATTCGCTTCTGTTCACTTCACAGACAACACCAATCGATTGATTACCCTTATCAGTCAATCGATTCACTTTAGTTCACTTCACAGACAACACTAGTCGACTGATTACTCTGATCAGTTGAATTGATTCAATTCTATTAAGTTATGAGACTGAATCAATTCGATTGATATCAAAATTAGTTGACTGATATGCAAAATCGAACCTGAGCAGAAGTTTCTTAGCATCTCAGTCGCTTGATATCAATTTCCATTTGATTGATATCAATATCAATCGAATGGGTATCATAATCAATCGACTGATGATGAACCTCCTATTCTCTGGATTTTTGACGTATCCTTACCTTCGAGTCTTCATCCACCTGCACATCCGATCTCGTGATCTGCTTGGATTTTTCTTCTCTTGTCAAAAATTTGATTCTTGACCTTCTTAGACTTCACTTGCCTTGCATCTGACCTTCTAACCTTGAAGGACTTTCTTTTGTCAATAATCCGATTCTCGACCTTCTTGGACTTCACTTGTCTTGTATCTGACCTTCTGACCTACAAAGACTTCCTCTTGCCAAGAATTTGGTATGTGATCTTCTTGGACTTCACTTGTCTTGCATTCGGCAAGAACTTCATGCGCACTTAATTCACAACTTTAGATCTCTTTTTATTTTGCTCTAGCTTGAGTGATGTCAAACATCATAACTATAATTCTTAGGCATGATTGCATCAACAATCTCTCCCTTTTTAATGTTTGACAACACTTTAAGCCTAGAACACATTATCTTCCCCTTTGGCAAATATCAAAACAATAAAAACAACAAGAGATGAATTAAGAATGATATAACACCATGTTAATTACATCATGAAAGCACAACGAGGGTAACCTCCCTCTTAAACAATGTCACAGGGTACTCGCCCATACTATGCAAGATATGAATAATTTGCAAGATAGGGCACTCTCCCGTTTAACTCATGCAAGCATAACATATAAGATAGGGCACTCCCCCACACAACAAACATATAAAATAAAGCATATAAGATGGGACACACACTCATACAATCCATGCAATCATACTAGACAAAATGGGGCACCCCCCCCCCACCCAGTACAACAAACACAACAGACATATGAAGACATATAGCAAGCAAAACACATACACATAAAAGATCATCAAAAAATATAGTAGTCGTACAAAATGTGTCTTACAAGGCATAGTCAAAATAGAATAAGTTTGTGCAATGTCAATACACAAAGTACTAGGTGATTAGACATTTATACATCAATCAAACCATGTAACACCTAGTCTAAGTCCATAGGCGAAGGCTCGTCAGCGCCAGTCGCATCATCGACAGGAGAAGGTGGAGGAGGAGGATGACCCGACATCCATGAATGAACCACCTAGATCAAGGAGTCAATGGAGTCAAGATGGCTGCTTATCTCTAGATGCAGCTCCTCAATCCGAGTGTTGAGGGACTCAATGGACACCTCCAAATGGTCGTCTCGATCCTTCTTGGAGTCCTCATCATCTAAGGCTTCCGGTACTGTCAAACGTGGTGCGCCCTCCTCATCCTCACCACTAAACTCATCTGCGTGTTCATCATGGTCGGGTTCCCATACCATAGTCTGGATGCCCTCCTTCATCCTAGCCAAAGAAAAATTACGTAGTCCAATCTGATCGTACTCAGTCAAAGGTTTGATGTTGGACCTGTCCTTAGTAACATCAATGTCTAAGGATGCAAGTCATGTTGTAATGAGGTGTAGAAAGGGCATGTGAATCTTTTTCTGTATGAGTTTTGTGTAGTGTACAATGCAACGAAACATGTTCAGACCCACATCTACATCTAACCAATGATGGAATGCATACAATAAAAATAGATGACTTAGCCTCATAGAGGCTAGAGAACAAGTGACTATCGGTAATATGCACCCAATAATGACCTTATAGAGGACATTGTCGGGAGCTAATAGGCATTGGACAGAGAAAATTCTCTTATTCAAAGGCCTATCCCGATGGTAAAAGTGCTCAAACAAGGCGTCAGTGGTCAAATGCTCAAAGGGCTCTAGAGGGGGCTCTCTATATGTTGGATAAAAGACAAAGTCATTTTCGACCGAATGACACCCTAGAAATGATCTCCAGATGTATGGTGTGAAATCAAGATCATGTTTTGCTATGCGAGTTTACACTGGACCATCACTAACGAAATGTAGGTTGTCATAGAATTCGATCACTAAGTCTAGATGTATAGGTTGTTCACAATACATAAATTTTTCTAATATATAATGAGTGATAATTTCTATGACATCAGGGCATTGCTTACGAAAGAATTGTTCGTGTAGGTATCGAGCAAGGATAATTTTAAAAGAGCTAGGTCGCTCACTAGGGCCCTTTCCCTTAGATGAAGTGCTAAATGGACCTTGACCGGCCTCAACATTCCTACGTTTGGTTCTACATGTATACATGAATGCATCAACAATATGATTAGTAACAATGAATTGAATATTCATGCAATGAAATATAAACAAGGCCAAGAGTTTTACTTAGGAGCCATAGTTGTGAAGAGGATATTGATGGGATGAAAGGCACACGTGCTGACCAGGAGACAAGGAGACACGATTTGGGAAGGGGGGGACTACAGAAAGGATGGAAAATCCCTAGAGAATAACAGTGAGAGATGAGAGTTAGGGTTAGGGTTTAGGATAGGTAAAGAGAAGAATCAGTGCACTAGATACTTACCTAGGATTGTTCTAAAGAAGTTGTTGATCAGAAAGGATTGCCGGAGTTGATTCACAGAACTAGCAGCCTCTGTCGCCAGAGACATGAGGCAACAAGAGGGACTGAGTGTCCAGAGGGGAGACATGAGTCATCGGAGCATAAGGCATTGGAAAAGGGAGGAGGCACCGGAGGAGAAACGTTAGTTAGGGCTTTTGCGGGGAGTCGCCGGAGACGAGGATCGCGAGGGGTTAGGTTATGGGAGAAATAGTGAGTGGGAATTTGAAGTAAACGGGTTGGGTTTAAAAAATTACACTGATTTTACCTGGATCAATCGATTGGAGTCTGACACCAGTCGAATCAATATTCCTCTGTGTCGAGTTTTTAGCAAATCAGTCGACTGAGATTCATCACAATAAAATCGATTTACTTCTATGCCAAATTTTTCAACAAATCAGTTGTGTTGAAGTCCCAACAAATCAGTTGACTGATATTCGTCCCAGTCAAATCGATTTGCTTTCGTATCCAAGTCCCGGGCTATCAATCTATTGAATTGTGAATCCAATCGAATCAATTTGTTTATGTGTCCTAATTTTAGCCTATCAATCGACTGATTGTCTGAATCAATCGAATGTGTGTCTAACTATCAGGTGTGCCACTCAAAATCTGAGATTTTTAGGATTTCTTTCTCGTCGAAGTTAATGGACTTAAGCTAAGTCACATTTGATTTGATCATAAGTCCTAATCTAAGTAGTTTGTTTTTGTTGGAATGTCCAATCATGATCTTTGAACCAAAAACACATGAATTATGTATCAGTCTTCCCCATGATTGAACAAATTAATGATTCCTGGAAATTTGTCAATCCTTTAGCTCAAAGTAATGCATCATGACAAGCATTTTGAGCTATTCTCAATCCTAGCATCTCACCCCATCTATGTATATCAAAAACACAATCAAGGTAAACCTTATATTTTTGTGAGATGCAATTGCAGGTAAAATGAATTTTAATAGATTTCATTCTTGAAGTGATCATGAAGGATTGTTTAGTTATTCGACAAAGCACATTCCCAATTCTTTTCATAGATAACTAAATTCATCTTTGAAAAGTGGTTTAGTAAGAATGTCAACTAGGTTTGATTTTGACTCAACATAGTTAAGTATAATATCACCTCTAGCCACATAATCTCGTATAAAATGATGTTTTACTTCAATATATTTTGTTCTTGAATGATGAATTGAATTTTTGATCAAGTTTATGATACTCACATTATCACAAAGAACTTGTACATTTTGTAGATGAGTTTATAATCCTCTAAAGTATGAGTCATCCATAACAATTTTGATACACACTCTCCCATAGTGATATATTCATCTTCGGTTGTGGAGAGTGCTACACAATATTGTTTGTTACATGACCAACTAACTAGGGAGGATCCAAGAAATTGACATCCTCCACTAGTGCTCTTTCGATCCAATTTGTATCCGGCATAATCGGAATCGAAATATCTCACAAGATCAAAAGTTTTGATTCTAGGATATCATAATCCTACATTATTAGTTCCCTTTAGATATCGAAGGATTCATTTGACGACACATAAGTGTAACTCTTTGGCACAAAATTCATATCTTGCACACATAACCAAGACAAACAAGATATCGGGTCTACTAGCCGTGAGATAAAGAAGACTACCTATAATACTATGATACAATTTTGGATTAACTTCTTTTCCTTCAAGATCATTATCTAAATTTGTGTTAATGGTCATAGGAATAGATATTTCTTTGGCATTTTCCATTCTAATTTTTTTGAAGATTTCTTTTCCATATTTAGATTGGTAAATATATATTCCTTCTTTCGTTTGCTTAATTTGTAGTCCTAGAAAAAATATCAACTCACCAACCAAACTCATTTCAAATTCACTCTCCATGTGATTTATGAACTTATTTAGATAATCATTGTTTGTGAAACCACAAATAATGTCATCCACATATACTTGAGCCACAAAAATATCATCTCCGCTATTTTTCAGAAATAATGTAGGATCAATTTGTCATGTATGAAATCCTTTAGACACTAGGAATGTTGACAACCGTTCATACCAAGCACGAGGTGTTTGTTTTAGCCTATACAAGGCCTTTTTAAGTCTATACACGTGGTTTGAAAATTTTAAATTTTCAAACACGTGGTTTGAAAATTTTAAATTTTCAAACCCCGGTGGTTGCTCAACATAAACTTCTTCCTTAATAAAATCATTTTAAAATACTAATTTTCACATTCATTTAATATAATTTAAAATTTTTGTGAGCAGCAAATGCTAACATCATTCTAATGGACTTCAATCGAGCTATGGATGCATATGTTTCATCATAATCTAATCCTTCTTCTTGATTAAAGTCTCTAGCCACCAATCTAGCTTTATCGTGTTGTCGTGACACGTCTATAAATAATTAATTATCAAAACCTCTCTCTACACTAATATATCATAGGAAATGACGGGTCATTTCTCACAAGGAATGTAGCGGGATGATAATTCTTAGGATCAATTTATTTATGAATAAGAGGTTTTGAGAATTTGGTGTTCAAAATGGATCTGCTATGTAATAAAGTTGTCACTGAAATAAGGAAATTAAAAGTATGCTCCTAATCCAAACAATCTACTCTAAACATGAAACATAATTCTTAAAAATTAAACACAATTAATCTAACCTAACGCAATTAATGTAAGTGTATGCTCTTAAGGGAAAAGCCAAATCTACTCTACACTTGCAATCAAATTCATGGTATGCAAAGAACAATCAGACCTAATCCCAACTACTACATTGCAAGAAACAAATAAGGATTCTAATTATCACAACCACCATTGTTTCAATGGAACAAACTCAAAATCAACGGACGATAAGCTAAAAATAGGGGAAGACAATCTGAATTGAACTATAAGAAATTCAAAAGATGAACAACTTTAGATCGATCTTAAGAGAAAGTTGGGTCAAGATCTGCTCACTAAATCAGCTATAGCAACCCCAAGCTCCATGGATCGGGATCGAGTAGAATAACCAGCGATGACAGTGATTAGCATTGATGATGATCGGTCAGAGCTTCAATCAGAGATGGGTGCAGAAGATGATGGATCTACTAAGGAAGGGAATCCCCTTAACCCTAGCGAGTGTGTGATGAAGGAGATGACCGACAATGGTGGCGGCAAGTGATGATGGTGGATGGACGGAGCTCGATGGCGATGCCCGATCGAAGTAGGGAATCCTCTAAACTTCTCTGGTGGATGATGAATGAGGAAGGAAAAGCCCTTAACCTCGGTGGGTGATGGTGGATAAGCTACGGTAGCCAACGGTGATGGAAGAAGCTACTCTGTTTCATTCGCACCCGATCACTGTCCAATGTCGCGATTGGTAGAGATGAAGTGGAATCACCAAAGCTCGATGGAGGTGGTTAGGAAAGGAAAATCCCTTAATCCCGGTGGTGGATGGGTCTCCGGCGATCGACGATGAAAGGTGGAAGAAGACCTCTCTCGTTTGCGTGAACCGATCTCCACCACTGTAGCAATTGACGATCTCCGGTGTTCTCGTAGCTTCTCGTTTTTTAATCTCATCATATTTGGATTAACGGATATAATCAACTCAGATCTGATCTAATGGTAGAAATTAGTTCAGATTTTAATCCAAGCCTTCAGATCTTGATCAATGGCTGTGATCTACTCCCCCTTCACTTGGATGGACAAGATCTTTAACGGATGGATAAGATTGCTCCTGATCTTGGATGAACGATCTTGATAGCTCCAGATTGGATCTCCTCATTTAAACCCCGAATTAAGCCCAATTTGGATCGATCATACTCTAGTCCATGACCCCTTGATTTCTTACAAAGACCATATTCAAATAATTAGCCATAATTCCACAAATAAAAGATAAATTACATTAAAACCCCAAAATAAACTCAACTCGTGAAATGTAGTATAAATCTGAATTTAAATACACGAGAGGATTAAAATCATGAATTTAGGAGTCTAAAGAATGTAACAAAATGATGATTATTAAATCCCCCCACTTAGTCTTGCACGTCTCGGGCAAACAAATAAAACTATGCAACAAACTACAAATCATCTCCCTAATAATTTTCTAGTAATATCTAGAAGATAGTAAAAGGAATTTAACTAAGAACATCTAAAGACCAACACAATAATGAATACAATCCCTATAATAATCAATAAGTATGGTGATTTCAATCCATCTGATAAACTAAGAAAGATGCAATCTCACAAGATAAATATTTTCACTCTAGCTCTTACAATCATGTATGGAAGTGGAGGTTCACTCAATGTCACTCGCAACATTTCACTACCATAAGTTTGCTTATTTTCTACTTCTTCATCTCCATAAAAATAGCACGCATGAATCAAAAGGATTCATTTAAGAATTGAAATAGAGTCAAAAGGAACTAAGTGAAGCAAGCAAAAATGGGTAAGAGAAAAGAATCAATGAGAAAGTGAGAATATTAGAAGCATAAACCTGATGAGTTAACCAATTGATGTGCATTGAAGAATATATCCTGTTGATGAAGTAAACAAAAGAATGTGAAATTGTTGTAGCTAATGTTGGACTTGTTTTTCCACCAATGTGTAGAATCCACAACTCATCTTCCATGTGCTTGGTGAAAAGTACTTCAAAATGAAATTGCAGCTTGCAATTAACTCCTTGAAACCATGTTCCCTAGGATGTGATGTGGTTCCAATCTAATCTCCCAACCTCTCGGATAGCTCCATCCAACAACCATTTGATTCAGCAAGTTGAGACTTGGAAATTAAAGCAATTCTTTTCTGAATTCAGAGTTCACGGAATCAATTTCAAGCATTCAGATTCTATAAAATTGTAGACCCATATCATGAGAAATTATTTTCCATAGGTAAGGATGCCAATTAGCAATGAAATGGCAGGAGCTTCAATTCCAGAATTTAAGTTTAGGCCTTGACAAACAAAGTTTTCTACATTTCAGTCTTCAGAAAATTCTTCAGCAGGAGCTCAATGAATTGAGTTGCCAATGGTTTGGAAATTCCAAAACTTGCAGATTTTTGTCTGATTTGTAATCAGATTTCTTCTAACAGTTTTCCAAGTTCTTGTTTCCTAGCACCACATGTTACTGATCCTGTTTTTTCATAATTATAGTAATGCTACCAACATCGACTAGGTTGCCTCCAAGATGGTATTCATTCTCAGCATTTCAAACTTCAAAATTTTAAAACCCAAATTTAGAAATTCGGAAACTGAAATGAATGAATTCTGCTTTTTCAGACTTCTATTATTTCTTTTTTCCAACAACCACTTGATCCAACGAGTTTATAGCTAAATCAGTAAGCCTATATTGTGAGTATCATTGAGATCAATGAATTGGAACCCAAATTCAGCAACCTTAAAATTCTGTACAGTTTCCATCTCAGTTGCATATTTGTTGTAACCAGAGTTTCAGAATTCCCCACATTCTAGAGTTTTATGCGAGTCAAATCAAATTCTGTGTTAGTTCAAAATTCACTATAAATGGACTGGATGTTACTGAATTTTAAATATTGAGTATCATACATGATTTTGTCACCACAAGGTCTTACTCCTGTTATGTCTTTCCCATTCTGTTTCCATACTTCAAAGTTGAGATTTTAGTTCTCAAATGTTCTCAGCTGGAATAAATCCTAACTCAAGGATGCACATGGTAGAAGCTCTCTAAGCTCAGTATTGACCTACAACAATTATTCAATTCTCCAATTCAACTACTGCAGCAGTAAACTAAATTCAGCAAGTAACTATTCAGCAACTTCAGTTTCAGAAATTAGAATCCTTGAAACTTTCGGCTTAAGTCATGCAGAACTAGGCTTACTAAAAGGTATCATTTAGCACTGAATTGATAGGAGCTTGAATTCTAAATGTTTCTGTTCAGAAACAGCATGTGGAGTTGGCACCAATAGGTATTTGATTCCAAAATAAACCTCTGAAATATGACTTTCTGTGACAATTTCCAGCAGCATCCTTTTAGGTCAGCTTCTACACCAATAGTACTGAATCCTGAACCTTGCTTGTTGTCAGCAGCTACACCATTCTTTTCCTTCTCATCTGCTATTACTTAAAAACATTATTCTGAGTTAACAATAGTTGGTAGTCATCAAATTCTGTGTTGCTTTCAGAATTCCCCTTGGAGCTTCCTTCCAAATTTCTTGTGCTAGTTGTTTTTTTCCCCTCTCTCTTCTTGCGCAAGCTCTATGGTACTAACTCCTTCACCATTACAACAAAATTCTCTCACAACTACAACACAAACTTGACTACAACATCAATTTCAGTAAAACCTAACTAACTCAGAATTCCAACTCATGCATTTTCAGGAATCAGGTCTAAAACAAGTTTTTAAAGAAGTTACAAACCTATAAACTTTGGTTGAATCCATAGGCCTTTCTTCCCTTCTCAATTCTCTTCCCCAATTCAAAATCTTTCTCATTCCATATAGACTCCAGTCCCTTAAAAGACATTTGATTTCAGCACTGGAATAAAGTTGAATAATTTCCCAAACTTTACATCCATCATAGTTGCATGCTCAAATCATGATCAGATGTTGAAGAGGTTTAAACATCAAATGGTACTAGAAGATCAAATGCTCCATTGGGAATCTTACTGATCAGGAATTTGTAAAAGAACCCAGTACACAACTTATGATAACTGATACATCAATTTCAGATTCCTTTAAACTGCAGCAATTCAGCATTCTATATATATTTTCACTTTCATTTTTTTTTTCAGATAGCACTTCCCCTCTACATCCTAAATTGCACTCATAATGCATCAGTACAGGGCCAAATCAAATTTATGTAACCAGCAGTGACAATACAGAATTGAATTTCTGCATTTCTAGCTTTTGCAATTTTTTTTTTCAGAGTTCAGATTCTTGCACTTAATATAACCCCTTCTTCCATAGCTTTCGAATCAATTGAGAATAAGCTTCATGGAGAAAATGGAACACCAAATGACCAATGAAAGAGCAAAAACTATACTTGAAATGTCCACTGATCATGAGCTGCAAAGAGAACTGAGCACACCATAGTTCTTCAAGTTTTGATTTTGTAATGCATTTCCAATTCCAGATAATCGATCTTTCCATTGTCTGTCAAATATGCTTCATTGAGGAAAGGATTGAAAATCACAATCGTGCTGTTCAGATGAAGAAATAACCAAACAATCCAGCAGCTAGTTCCATTCCTGCATCTATTCCAATTTCAGAAATCAGTTCCAAGTTTCAAGTTGGTACAAACCCCATTTGGTAAATTATTGAACAATCAAAGGGGAATTCACAGCAAGTTCAGGTTTCTGAATCAAAGAAATCAGAATTGATAATTCAAAGAAATCTCAGTTTAAGTCATGAAGGGTTTAGCTTGGAAGGAGATCTCATTTAGCATTGAACTGATAGGGCTTGAGTTCAGTTTGTGTTCTTGTCAGAAACAGCAGGAAAAGTTGGCACAACTCTTGTTTGATTACTAATGCAAGTTCATGTTCATTGGCTGATTTCTTGAATGTATTTCCAGATAACTTCCTGCGAATTCTTTTGATTCCCATATCAAAGACTTTCTTTCTCAACAGCAATAATAGCAAGGAGAACATATTTCAGAAACTTAGCTTCCAAAATCACTACTGCATTTCAGTTTCAGACATCAAACTTGATACTCCTTCCTTTTAGGCTTTTGAGCTAACCAGTCCAGTATTTGGCACACAGAAATTTACATTTGATACCCTGAATTGCAACCTCATTTATCTTCCAATAAAGCATTCTTTGAATTGACTCCACAATCTCAGAATTTCCCAAACAATTTACAATAGGAAACCCCATGAACCTCAAGCATAAACTCTCTCCCCCACACTTAAAATTTTTAGACAACCTAACTCATCAAGCAATCAATCCAAAACTCTCAATGGAATTAAGGTAAAGCAAAGGTGAAAGAAGATAAAAGTGTTGAGTGAATTATTCAACTAGAATTTGAACGGAAAAGAAATCAAAGAATAGGAAAGAAATATCCTTTGTTAACTATGACAAAATTGGATTAAGCCGTAAAAATTTTTATATAAATTTTTAAGAAATTTAGGAATTTTTAGAAATTTTCGGGGGTTAAATTGGAATTAAATGAAATTATTTAGGGTTTAATGAAATGAACTTTATTTAAATTGGGGATGGATAATA
>JBBUKS010493856.1:0-15035 GCA_038050645.1 Hedychium gardnerianum
TAATTTTATTTTGAAAATAAAATATGTTATAAATCTGATTTTAATAAATCAAGATTTATCTAATCAAATTAAGAAACTAATTTTTCAAATTTAATAAATATATCTCATCTAGAATGTTTATATTAATCAAGAATCTTTAATTATTTTGAAAATAAAATTTTAAATTAATTTCATAATAACTTAGGAAATAAATAATTAATATTTCTTAATTTATTATAAATAATTCAAATCTGGATTTTATGTGATTTTCTAAATTTTTCCAAATTTGATATTTTCTAACAATTTAGGAAACCTTCCAAAAAAATAGAATATTTTTAATAAATCCAAAAATTCCAGAAATAAATATTTCTTAATTTAATAGAGAATAATTCAAATTTGATTATTTTTTTTTAATATTTCCAAATTTGGTATTTTATAACCATTTAAGAAATTTTCCAAAAATAAAATATTTTTAATAAATCCGAAAATTCTAGAAATAAATATTTCTTATTTTAATATAAAATAATTCAAATATGAATTTTCTATAATTTTTCAATTTTTTTCAAATTTTATATTTTCTATTAATTTAGAAAACTTTCCAAAATTAGAATATTTTAATAAATTAAAAAATTTCAGAAATAAATATTTCTTAATTTAATTAATAATATCTCAAATCTGGTTTTTCTGAAAATTTCAGAATATTTTTAAATTTTGTATTTCCTAACAATTAGGAAACTTTCTGAAGATAG
Source organism: Hedychium gardnerianum (assembly GCA_038050645.1). NCBI lineage: Eukaryota > Viridiplantae > Streptophyta > Magnoliopsida > Zingiberales > Zingiberaceae > Hedychium > Hedychium gardnerianum. The sequence goes on from JBBUKS010493856.1 coordinate 729, forward strand.
AATATTTCTTAAAATTCCAAAAAATTATAGAAATGATAATTTCAAAATTAACAGAATATTTCTAAATTTAATTTTCTAAAATTATTTCATAAACTTTTCAAAATTAAAATTTTCTAACAAATTAGAAAACTTCTAAATATGAAAATTTCTTAATAATTCTAAAAAATAATAATTAATTACAACATTAATTATGAATCCTAAATAATTTTACAATCATGTCTAAGTACGATTAGACTCTAATATCACTGTTAGATAGCCCGATGCGATGTGTGCTTAACACGTTTCACAAAATATGCATAGCGGAAGACATTAAACAGTAATAACAAAAACTAATTATTACATTACACACCACACACATACGAGGATACATCTTATGCAGACATGATCGATAAAATAAAACTTTTAAGAATAATATTTATTCTAGATATACGGATGATGCCTAAAGGAAAGAGCATCAACTAGAGCAACGTTGTCGAACCTCGCCTCTATTCATATCCACGCCGAGCTCTTCAAGACAACTTCTTAAGCAACAAGTCTCGCCTCCGATCGATACTAGCCAAGCGCGGAGGAGATGCGATCCAAGAGAAGGAAACATAAAGGAAGAAGAGTCTTCTTCCTTGTGATTTTCAACAACAAAAAGGGAACCCTTTTGGGGTGTGGCCGGCCAAAGAGAGGAGGAGAGGGAGGAGAAAGAAAATAATACAATTTCAATATATATACTTGAAGAAGTATAGAGATAATTATTAAAATTGTATTGTTTTCATATATATATATATATATCAATTTTTATATATATAAAATATCTATATATAACTTTTATATATATATATATCCTCTCTCTTTATCTATTTATCTATCTATCTATCTATCTATCTATTTATCTCTATATATATATTACTCGTATTGGGTTTGATGATAAAGCTCAATTCAAACACAATATGTCTTAACTAAATTTTAGTCAATTAACCTCTTGATCTGGTTCACAACTAAACTAAGTTGGTTCATGACTAAACCAAATAGAGTCTAACTCTTCCATAAGAGATATGGCTAATCCGCGCTATTCCAACAAAATATATTTCATATTTGTCCTTTCTTTGGTCTAACCAAACATTATATCTCTTGATATGAGAATCGAATTCTCAAACTTGTTTTATGTCTTTTAGATACTCGTAGTGCATGTGACCCAATAGGTTCCCGATTTATTTTGGTCATCCATAATTAACTATTTAATTATGAATCGATCATGAGTGGCACCTAGTAGTATATCATAATCCCCAATTAACCAAAAAATCACAATTGATGCCAGAACTAGTTCTGAACTCTTTTAGTAGCTACAGTGAGTCGTGCCTTATTCCTTTCACTCGTCTATATCCACTTAGTACATGGTCTATTGTGTTTGTCCCCACTAGGCTGACTATGTCACACTAAGCCCAAGTCATATTTACTTGTCATGTGGATTCTAATTATTCGTACATGTGTCTGAGAGTTCAATACTCTTAACATGCAGCTTTGGCCAAAGACTTTGAGTAACAATCCTGCCAAGTGGTCATAATGTATATGTCTCCTCGTAAGGAGCGGTGAATCCTCTGTGGGCTATCTAAACACCTTCGAGCACTTAGACTTATACCAATCATCTCGAGTTCACATCTCCAAGGAGATGTTTTGCTTAAGATGTCAAAGCATAAACCTTCATGACCAAGGTGACTTGAATATCTCAAGTCGAAGGAAATTTGCACTCGAGCTGTAGTAAGAACTTCACAGACATGTCTATATATGTAGAGAACCATATGAAGTCATACAACAGGTCACTCCAATGAACTAATTACCATAACTAACATCCACATTTAACTCTTGACATCCCAATGTCTCCAGCTAGTGAGTAACGGTTGCTTGTCTAGACCAAGGAGTATAACCCGTGCTAGTCTTACAGAATTGATGATGCCTGAATACATTAATTAGTTAACTATGGAAGATTTCAATACATTCATAATTACACATGTAGAGACGTTCACTAGTTGTGATCCAATCACAAGTTCTCTCATGCTATGAATCTTATAACGGACATTCAGTAAATGAGTTTCAGACTAATTCAAACACATAAGAATATACACTCAAATAGTGAATCTATATTTATCATATAAATAGTACAAGTCATTAAGCAATTGTCTTGAGACACCTCTCAAACATAACATAGGCAAGCTGGAACCACAGCGGGGAGGACCGTTTCAGGTCACGCACAAGTTAGAATCAAGGGCATACCGCCTATAAGATTTAGAAGGAAAAGATCTCGATCGACCATAGAGTGTCAACCACTTGAAGCCTTATCATTCTTAGTATCATTTCATAGCACAACTCTTTCTTTGAGCCCATCCTATAGTTCTTTGAATACCTTTTTTGCAATACAAAATCACATTTTTTGTCAGAAGATATGTCGCATCATTTTCAGAGCTCAACCTCTCCCGATTGAAGCTTTGTCGGGGATCGAGCTTTCCCGGCTATGATATCGCATCGTATCGCCCCGTCCTTTGAAGAACCCAAACTCCCCTGACTTGGACATAATCGGAGTCGAGATCCCGACTGCAATATTAACTTCTCCTTTGTCCAAGAGTCAAGCGTATATCGTATCACCGCGTCCTTTTCAGGGCTCAACCTCCCTCAACAGCGGCATAGTTGGGGTTGAACTTTCTTGGCTACGATATCGAATCGTATCACCCACGTCCTTTTCAGGGCTCAACCTCCCTCGACCGCGACATTGACGGGGTCGAGCTTTTCTGACTACAATATCGCATCGTATTGCCCGTGTCCTTTTCAGGGCTCAACCTCCCCCGACTGCGGCATTGTCGGGGTCGAGCTTTTCCGACTACGATATCGCATCGTATCACCCTCGTCCTTTGAAGGGTTCAAACTCCCCGACTTGGACATAGTCAGGGTCGAGATCCCGGCTGCGATATCAACCTCCCCTTTGACTAAGGGTCGAGCGTATATCATATCGGCGCGTCCTTTTCGAGGCTCAACCTCCCCCGACCGTGGCATTGTCAGGGTCAAACTTTTTCGACTACAATATCGCATCGTATCGCCCCCGTCCTTTGAATGACTCAAACTCCCCCAACTTGGACATAGTCGAGGTTAAGATCTCGGCTAAGATATCAACCTCCCCTTGGCCTAAGGGTCGAGCGTATATCGTATCGTCGTGTCCTTTTCAGGAATCAAGCTCCCCCAAACTGCGACATTGTCGGGGTCGAGCTTTCCCGATTACAATATCTTCTCGTATCGCCTCCATCCTTTGAAAGACCCAAACTCCCCCTACTTAAACAAAGTCGGGGTCGACATCCCGGTTGCCCCAGCAGGTCGAGGTACACGCACACATACACATCCCAGAACCCTAATTGTTGTTCATCTTCAACATCTCATCTCAACTGACTTGAGCATCGGAGTGACTACAACGAAAAACTCCCTCACCGTCATTCTAACCTTTCTTTCCGAGTGTCTTTTAGGGAGACATACAAGAGCGAATTTCTCCCAATATTCTTCATGTATGAAGAAAGGCGAAGAAAGTCAACCTCAATGCTAGCACACTGATGGGTCACACGTCGGCGTTCTTAGCCGGGATCACTTAGCAATTTTTACTAAAGTGATCTAGGCAACTTAGCCTCTTGAGTCACTCCCACTACGTAACATCCTAACTCATTTTTCGAGTGCTTATAAGCATCCTAATCCAGCTTAGTGACCCGACTTCCCGACCCAACTCTCAAGTCGCTATTATAGCTCAGCAACTCGAGCACCTCGAGCTCTATATAATGCACAACATCCCCAAACCTCTTGAATTAGACTTCATTTAATTTTGTTCCTTAGTTCGACTTGATGAGGAGACTAGTAATGCTCTACCACAATCCACAACCCCAAAATCCAATAACCCTTAAGATTTCTTAGTATGGTTCTCTATAAAGGTTAATGTTTAGTTTATAAGAGTTTATTTTATAAGATTAAATTAAAATGAATAATTTTGAATAATTCATTCGAGAAACTCTCAAAATAAATAATTAAATTTATAATATTTATGCTAAGTTTAAAAATATAAAAACTTCAAACTTAAAATTACAAGCATCATAACACTGCACAAATCAACTTTGAACCAAACTTCAAAGCAAACTCAAGTTTAAAAAAAAAAAATCAAAGTCGACCAACAATTTAGTAGCTTGATTAGTTTTAGATTTTGCTTCGCTTGTCTTTTACAGTCAATTTTAAATAAGGGTAAGCTTAGTGCTTAGCTAGCAAATTATACTCATTTATATTGCACAAAGAACACAAATTATATTCACTTATATTACTTTGATAATTTTTCAAAAATAAAAAATAATAGAATACGTGTATTTTTTTGCATGGGAATTAAAAAATATTTTAAAATTCTTACTAGATTTGCTGATTTGACGAACTCGGTAAAAAAATTGATGGATTAATTTGATTATAAAAATAAAAAGCATTCATAAATTAATCGGAATTTGTTGAAGTTAGTAAAGAGTTGGAATGACCTAATCGATTAGACTGGTCTTAAATTTTATGTATATTTTTCTCTTTTTAGTTGATGTATCCAATTTTATAAATTATATTCTCTTAATATTTATGTTTTTCGGGCATAATAAAATCTATTCCCAGATTCTTCGTGATCCACAAGAGAGTGAATTCCACTATGCGACGCACCATTATTCATGTTCTCCTACCTGTTATCAACCTCTCGCTGTCCGCATCAGATCATGACACATGGATTCCGTTGCCTCAGGTAGCACCGGACGTACAGCTCGCACGATCCTGGGGGATTTCCCAGAATCCTACGCGCTCAAATCGCTGTAGCCTGTGTGTGACATACAGGAAAAAACCCCGCCGACGGGCCCGTGGATTCGTCAACGGTCGGCGCCGAACCCGCTGGGTTTACACTTTCCCGTCTCACACGTGGCGCGACCCAAGCGAATTACATTCGGCGATCCCTACCCGACGACCGCCGTCAGTTTGGTTAACTCGGTCCGATTCGTATCGCCGCCCGCGACTCGGGGAACTCGGTCCGTGGCCCGGCGAGTGGCCGGTGGTTAACTCACCGGGTCGCGGTCGAGGTGGTAGACTACGCGAGGAAGAGAGCACACAAAAGTGTTCGATGGCGTGCGGCATACTGATGGAAGACGTAGAGGAACTGAGGAAAGCAGCCTCCAATTAGACGCCGAGAAGAGGAAACGAGGCATCTGCTCCGCGTGTGGACAACACCTCGCCAACGTCGCCTCATCCTCCTCCTCCTCCTCTCTCTCTCTCTCTTTCTCATTAATTAATTACTAATTGGTGTATAAATCGGGCAAGAAAACAGCGTACTTCTCTTCGATTTTATAATTTTGATATAATAAAATGTGGGAGGGACGGAGATTACTCTGTTTCAGGGGGTGGAAAAGAAGGCTGTCATCTTGATATGAGTCGCTCTTTTTAGATTTCTTTAGCCTTTTCCCCTTCGTCTTCGTCCTCTTCTTCTTCCTCCCTGGAGCAGGAAAACATGGCGAGTACAGGTTTTCCCGGGCGTGAGCTCGGCTTTGGCGTGCCGGAGGCAGGCGGCGGCGGCGGCTTGCTGAAGCGGCCGCTCTCGGAGATGGAGAGGCTACAGCTGCAGCAGCAGATGCAGCAGCAGATGTTCCTTCGCTCGGTGAAACAAAGGACTCTTCTTGCATCCTCAGTTCCTCCGCATCTTTCGACACCTGCGCCTCAAGATCTCTTTTTAGGCGCGTCTTCCTCTCTGGCTTCCTTGAATTTGACGGCGTCGGGTTCGTTACGCCGCCAGGAGGCGCCGTTCTCTGCATCGGCTGCGGAGATCGGTCCCTCAACAGCGCTGCGGGACGGGCTTCAGGAGCTGGAGCGGCGGCTTCTGTTGGACGACGACGAGGAGGACACGGTGAGTGCTTCTGGCTCATCCGTGACGACCGCCGAGTGGAGCGAGGCGATGCAGCAGCTTATCGCAGCGCCAGCACCTGTGCCGGTCGTATCAGGGGCAAACCAGCTCTCTCCATCTCCGACTAACTCTTCCTCCTCCACCATGTCATCCTCTGCCTCCAGCTCGCCTCCCGCATCGCTGGTCGCTGCGATCCCTTCTGGGGCTTCTTTGCGGCAGATGCTCCTTGACACTGCGAACGCCGTAGCCGACGGTAACTCCGACATGGCCGCCGGGAATCTCTCTGTCCTGAAGAGCGCTGCGAACTACAGAGGTGATCCGGAGCAGCGGCTGACGGCGATGATGGTTGCCGCACTGTTTGTCCGCAGGAAGCCGGTGCCTCCTGCTGGCTCTTTTCCCACGGTCGCTGAAGTTTGTGGAGCGGACCACTTGGCGGCTTCGCAGATGCTCTACGAGGTCTCCCCTTGCTTCAAGCTCGGCCTCATGGCTGCCAATTTGGCGATTCTGGAGGCGACCAAGGACCTACCCAAGATCCACATCCTCGATTTCGAGGTTGGTCATGGAGGTCAGTACGTTGCCCTCATCCACGCCCTCGTCGATCGCCATCGCCATCGCCTACGGCCTGTAGGCCGTCCTCCATCTCTCCGCATAACCGCCGTCGCTGATCCTGCCTCCCCTTTCACCAACAACCACACCGACGGAACTCTAAGAACCGTCGGCGACCACATCGAGAAGCTAGGGGACCGGCATGGCCTCTCCGTCCGCTTCGACGTCGTCCACCACCGCGCGGCGGAGCTCGACGCCGCCGCACTTGGGTGCGAGGCGGGAGAAGCCCTCGCGGTAAACCTTGCCTTCTCCCTCGCACGGATCCCAGACGAGAGCGTCTCCCCGACGAACCCTCGCGACGAGCTCCTCCGCCGCCTGCGCGCCCTCGGTCCGCGCGTCGTCGCGCTCGTGGAGCAGGAGATCAACACCAACACCGCCTCCTTCGCGGGCCGCTTCGCCGCCGCGTGCTCGCACTACGGCGCACTACTCGAGTCGCTTGACGCCACCGCCGCCCGCGACAGCGGCGAACGGGGCCGCATCGAGGGCGGGCTGGCGCGGCGCGTGGTGAACTCAGTGGCGAGGGAGGGCGCCGACCGGGTCGAGCGCTGCGAGGTCTTCGGCAAATGGCGTGCCCGGATGGGCATGGCAGGCTTCAAACCGGTCCAACTCAGGCCGGTTCTGGTCGAATCTGTCAAAAATCGGCTCGAAACAATGCGGCCCAATCTCAGTTTCTCCATCGCGGAAGAGGCGAACCGAATCGAGTTCGCATGGAAGGGGCAGATTCTCACGGTAGCATCCACGTGGCACTAAGCCGACAGAGTCAATTAAATCGAATTAATTACGTGATTAATAGGGCCGGTCGGATGTGTGCCGAACCGAACCCCGTTGTTTAATATGAACCATAATTATTCCTCCAATCTATTAGTAACTCCCCTTTGTATTGGTTATTAATTAGAGTAAGCTATTTATGACATCATATTTATACGTGTTGCATAGCTTTGGGAAAAGTGATGTGGGTGCTTTTTCTATCGATCCGTTCACTTGTTCTTGCCACCATCTATTTGCGTTTTAGTGTATATAAATTAGTCATTAATCCATCTTTTCTCTTAACTAACAACAGAAGGAAAGAATTGGAATGGTGGAGAATCCCTCACCCACCGAGGAAGATAGATTATTAGGAATTTTATTAGTTTTAAATATTGCTAATCAATGTTTTTCTGCACTAATTTTATTACCAAGTCGATCGGAATTTTGATTAATTTGTATCCAGCCAAAAACAAAGTCAAGGTCAAGGATTCGATTAATTCACAGTTTGGCACGCAGAAGAACGTACTGGGTGCGGACGTGGGTACCGCCGACGCCGTCGCCGACTGGGCCTTTATTATCAAGGTCGCATAATCTTTATAAATAATACATCAACTTTTTGACGGACCAATAATCTAAAAAAAAAATAATTCTAAAACAGTTAATCTAAATAAAAATTAAAATATATTATAAAATTTGCTTCGAAATTTATCGACGCCTTAACCTGTCTACGTGCATCAACGTGGATGTCACATCATCAGTTAATAGTTATTCCACCAACCGTCACATCATGCGCACAACTTCGACAACGGCTGTTGCTCTCCCGGATTTCTCTCTGATCGAACCGGACTTTACAAGAAAAAACCGAGCCGAACCGATTCCTAACCAAAAAAAAAAAAAAACTCAGCGAGATTCGCCGAGTCTTTCTTCCAGCGTGTCTCCGATGGCGATCGGCCGGCCTCTCGTCTCCGCCATCACCGCAGCACCACCGACGGCTGCTCCTCTTCGACCCGGCCGCTGTCATGCCAATTCATTGGCTCTCCACATCATTAATTAATTTATTGCCTCTTCCTCCACACATCCGGCGCCATGGCGTCCGCTCCCCGTTGATTCGTCACAGTGCAGGAAACCTAGGTCAAGATGCCTCGATCAGGTATCGTTCCAAGGGCATAGAAACAGCATCGGGGGCCATTCAGATACGAAAGGGGGTGAAAATCTGGTCCCAGACGTTATATTTCTCGAGTTCGAAGACTGGTGGAATGAGCCTGAGCTCGCTCGTCGTCGCATCGTTCCCGATACCACGGGCCCATGAGAAGGGCGGAGGAGCTTTGCGAGCAGCAGTGGCGGTCCCGGACAGTAAGATTCTACTTGACAAATGTTAATATCTTTTATTTGTTTTTAGAAAGTAAAATTCAAGAGAAAAAAATTAGAAATTGGGACAACATTGGATATGGTGAGGGAGGTGTATCTAGGTATATTAGAGAGAGATAACCCAATGTGCCTGCAGTAGAAGAGAAGCAATACTGGAAAGATAGATCCTATCTCTGCGAATCATGTTATTCTATTGATAGTGGTAGGTGCGTTGTGGTAGTGTATCTTTGTTTATTTAGGAGTATCAATTGCTAACTGTCGAATGAATCGGGTAAAATAGATCGTTTCCCGTTTTTGTTGGCTTGTTAGGTTTGCCATTTGATCCATCATTATATGAACTTGATCGCAGGGTTAGAACATGAGAGATCTACACGTGAAAAGAGTACCTTTCTTTGCTTTCTTCGATTAGAAAATGCAAAGTGATAATGTCTAAAAGGTACATGGACTCAATGAGACAATGACTACTACTATAATTCAGCTCATGACAGTGTCAGGATTTGAATTTTTTTTAATATCTGGATTGGAAGTTACTGAATGTGAATAACTCATTAAAATTTGGATATTATTTAATAGGACACATGGGCTGTCATTTTTGATTCTGTGTTTTATGAACTCATAAACAAATTGTCCCATAGATCATCTGTTTCTGTTTAAGCTCTATCAGATTTTGTCTCTAGGAACCAGTGTCTCACCAAAAACATTAAGCATCTGTTAATTAAATCTCTTCTTACTATTTTCCTTTCATTATACCAAACCAGCAGAGGTTTCTTTTATCCTTTAAAATGCTAAAAAAATTATTTGGTTTAACCTTATCTCTCTTGCTGCTATTGGTCTCATAATTCAGTCGGATACAGGGGATGTTCCATTATTCTGTTGGCACCTTCTTGATTTTCATCAGAACATTTAAGTTGTTTTTTTTTAAATTTCCTAAGTAGTTGCTCAGTGATTCAATGAAGGGAGCCAAAAAAACACAACCATCAACAAAACAGAACTGTTTAAGTTGACACCTCACAATATGTTTCTCTTGCGAAATTTGGTTCATGGTAGCTCACTTTCAGACAAAATTGATAATCTTAATAGTGGCTGACAAATCTTGGGAAATGGCTTTGAATGGCTCCGAAGAGAAAGGTATAATATACATTCTATTATTCAAACTATATTTTCTAGCATTCATTACGGTGTTATTTGGATTGTAGATATGTAAAGTTGATTTAGAAGTATCTTTCATGGTCTTCTGTCACTTTTGTTTTTCCTTCTTACTGCATATTGAAACTGAACTGCAAGTAGTCATAATCAATGGCAATACCCTGTGTGAGATTGAGAAGTATCTTGAGTAGTCTCCTACAAATTTTAATACTTGTTACAAATATGTCGAATTTAGGAGAGATCATCAAGAGAAACCGAACATGCTTGCCAATTGTTTAAGCTTGCAATTATTCATCCTTCACTAGGCATGCCAAAGCTGCTCTGATGGGTTTATAATCTGAACAATTCCTTCTAGGTCTAGTAGATAACTCATGCTCTATTTTGGATTTATCGTAAGAATAGGAGTAAATACTGGTGATAGATTTCTAGATCCATTTTCCGGTGGATGCTTGTACATAAGTCTGAGTAACTTAGATCTCAATTATACCACCACAAATGAATGAATCACACGTCAAGGGAGTGGGTATTCCAATAATTGGGCACAGATGATACAAAGCTCATGTCTTCCTTCCAATTTTTACTAATTTATAAATGATTTATGTCATTTTTTTAGAATATAATTGATGCGTCAAATAAAAATGAGCCCCACGTGGAGTCAATAAGTCAATATTTTAGCTAACATAAAAGTCAAAGACCATGGTAGGCTAATAAGTTCTCGGTTAGAAACTGATCGACAAAAACAAGGGTCAGGCCCCGATTGAAGAACACCAATCTCTGATCAGGGACAATCCTCATTCGATCAGAGGACTCTAATCTCATCCGATCGAAAGACCCCGTTCTCACCCGATCGGAGGAAACCAATCTTAACCGATTAAGCAACACTAGTTACATCCGATCGGATATCCTCGACTCTAGGGCGTGACTCCCTTCCATCCAGTCAAAGATCCCCGACAACATGGACCTTGTTCCTTTGCCTCTAATTATTTGTTCATTAAGATCGATGAGACCCAAAATCCCCGAAAGTCATTATCACAATAAATACTATGTATTGTATTGTCAGAAATACATATACCGACACTATTTCATGAATACAGGATTTGGGCGATGTGACTGTACCATACAAGGAATGCTATGACAAGACGCCCCCATCCCTAATGTTACCTTTGTATTAAAAGCGATAATTACAAATGCTATAAAAAGTCCCCTTCTCATACGATACAGGTATGCCTTTTTATTTCTTCGTCTACTGAATACATATCACTACTCTAACTTAAGTATCGGAGTGGTTACACTAGGACCCCCTGGTCTGCTCGCTGATGCTTCTCCTCCTCTCGTTTCTGTGGTGCTACAGGTGCCCTCTTCTCCTTCAAAGTCTTCCTCTAGTCAACTTTTCAACCAGCTCATTGGTGTTCCAGTTCTCGTTGATTTTAGACAGGATCAAATTTGACATCGTCTATGAAAATACATACCTGATCTGAAACGTGAGAATGAATGATCTCGGAAGATTCACAACTGTCACTTTATCAAAGGAAGACTTCAACTTGCTCGTAGCAGCTAAAGCACAAACTCTTGTGCAGAAGCAGCAGTCAGTGAACCCTTCTCCCTCAAAAGCACTAGTAGTTTCCGTTGAAGGGTAGCAAGCTATCGACTAAAGATACTACAGAGATACTACCCAGCGCCGTCAATCTATTTCCTTAGGGATCTAATCCGTACGCCTGGAGAAGAGCAGGGAAAATCCTAGCGGGTCGCAAGAGTCATCCGCTGGAGACACGCCTTTGCGAGATCCAAGACGAGGCAAACCACTCGTGGTGAACCAATCGCCCGAAGACCCCCTTTTCCTAAGAAATCCTCGACGACAAGCTACCCCGTCGTTTCCGAGGCCTGCAGCTTGGAGAGTATGGAGGCGCAACCGATCCGGAAGTTCATCTCTGTCGGTTTGAAAACGTCATCTGCTGCATCAGTATACGGATGACGTCAAGTGTCGGGTATTTATAACAACACTTTCAGGCTCAGCGCAGAGATAGTTCAATCGGCTGCCTCCCAATTCCATCTCCTGCTTCAAAGAGCTGAAAACTATTTTCTTTCATCACTTTGCCAACAGCCAAAGGTATCACAAAACTATTATAAATCTGTTTGCCCTCAAACAGGGGGCAAAGGAGACGTTGAGTCATATATCAAACGATTCAACCAAGTTGCACAAGATGTTTCCTCCGCCACCACAGAAATGTTAGTGAGTGTCTTCTCACAAGGGCTCCTAGATGGAAACTTCTTTCGTTCCTTGGTCAGGAAACCTCCCAGGGATTTTAACAGTTTGTTAGGCCGATCTGTCAAATACGTCAATGTTGAAGAAGCCCAAGTGGTTAGAAAAAAGGATGTTGCTGCTCCGACCCCTTTTTTTCAAGCAGAACGGCAAGCTCCTTCTCCCCCTATGTGCCGGAGGGAGTAACGGCCTAATCCTTTGCCCCGCGAGGAGAAAGTTGTCTGACATGTAGAGGTCGCTCGAACTTCATTTACTGAGCCTCTCCAGTGTACCCCTACACCTGTTTTCTGCTCCTATCACCGAACCAAGTCTCATGCAACTCGGGATTATCATCAGTATGCCTGAGAGCTTCGATTGGCGGCTGATCAACAACAGTTAAGTCAAACTGCTAGTCAACCAAACAGAGAGCCCACCTCCGACCCCTCCATCGTCGGTTGGCAAAGCCATGCCCCGCAGCAACTGGGAAACCAAGTCCGTCCGAACGAGGATCGGGAGCCCCCCAAACATGGTAAGAAGAAAATCAGAGTAATGTCACTTTAACAAAAGGTGGGAATGATCTCCGGAGGCCCCACTGACGAAGACTCCAACCGAGCATAAAAAGATCACAGTCGCCGACTCAAAATTCATGAAATTGGCTCCAGTCGAGGGGATAGAAGTCCCCTAGATCGGCTTTGGACCAGAAGACCTCGAGGGGATAGAAGTCCCCCATGATGATGCCTTAATTATTAAAGCCACCATAGAGTTCCGTAAACATCCTCTTCAAGGTGGTCTTTGATCAGATGCAGATCGATGAAGAGGAACTCCAGTCCATGGTGATGACCCTGTATGGATTTACAGGATATGAAGTTCAGCCGCTCGACCAAATCCGATTGGCCATTTCTATGGGTGCAGAGCCGTTGATTAGGACCCGAAGAATCACTTTCATTGTGGTAAATACCCCCTCCGCTTACAATGTCATCCTGGGAAGATCCACTTTTCACAAATTTCGAGCAGTTGTATCCTCCTTCTACTAGAAGATTAAATTCTCGGTGGAAGACCAAGCCGAGGAGGTAAGAGGAGATCAACTAGCAGCTCGGAGATGTTATGTAGACGTCATCCTATCAGATTCGCGCAAGGCTCGCAAGACCTAGCCAGAGGTGCAAGCTATACAAGAAACCCCAATAGTTCAACCGATCGGGGATAGAGAGGAGGTGCAAATCCACCCCGATCGGCCAAAAGCAACAACTAAGATCACAACTGATCTCCCTCTAGATCTCAAGGAGGGTTTGGTTTCGTGTTTAACACATGATCGAGATATTTTTGCTTGGTTGACCTAGGAAATTACAGGCGTATCCCGGCTTGGCTCACCAAGAGGTGCAATTCCCGGCTTGGCTCACCAATGTGGTATTGGTACCCAAGCCGAGGAGTAAATGACGAGTCCGTATTGACTTTTAGGACCTCAACAAAGCTTATCCGAAGGACTGCTATCCTCTTCCACGGATCGACCAATTGGTTGATTCTACTTCCGGGAGTGAGCTAATTTGCACACTGGATGCTTACCAAGGATACCATCAAATATCTCTCGCTCATAAAGATTAAGAAAAGGTTAGCTTCATTACTGCCGACGGTACTTTTTGCTATAATGTTATGTCGTTCAGACTAAAAAATACAGGAGCAACCTACCAATGACTCATGGATAAGGTCTTCCGACAACATATCAAAAAAAATATTAAAGTCTATGTTGACGACATGCTGCTCAAAATCGCCCGATCGACGGATCTCATTATCGATGTCGAGGAAACTTGTAATACACTGAGGAGGTACGAGCTCAAACTCAACCCCAACAAATACTTGTTTGGAGTTATGAGATGTCACTTCCTTGGTTATATGGTGACTGAGCAAGAAATTGAGGTCAGCGCAGAGAAAGTCCAAACACTCAAAGATATGGCTCCTCCACGAAACCTTAACGAAGCCCAACGACTTTGTAGTCGGATCATGGCGATTTCAAGATTTGTTTCCTGATCGGCCGATCGGAGTCTTCCATTCTTCAAAGTGCTTCGCTGAGCCACTAAATTTCAATGGGACGAGAGTTGCGACAAAACATTCGCCAAGCTCAAGGAGTACCTGACGCACTTGTCATTTCTCTTAAAGCCCGTAGCAGGAGAGCCACTTTATGTATACTTATCTGCTACTAAATGTTAGTAAGAGCCCTAGAGTCAATCATATGATGATTGTTGTATGGACTCGTTGTATCATATTTCTATTTATAAAGGCATTTTTG
>JBBUKS010493866.1:0-15034 GCA_038050645.1 Hedychium gardnerianum
ATTATTTGTATACACGATAAAATGCAGAAATAGTCAGGTTCTAGCCAAAAAATTTACTTTTTGCGATAAAATTTGTATACCTATCGAAAGATACTGTGTATTGCAAATTTACAAAGAAAACTAATTTTCGTAGCAGATTTGCGACGAAAGCCGGTTTTCATCATAAATCTACGACGAATTTTAGTTTTCGTCGCAGATCTGTGATGAAAATCAATTTTCGCCGTAATTCTGCGATGAAAATCGATTTTCATCACAGGTCTGCGACGAAAATCAAAATTCTTCGCATATTTGCGATGAATCCATTTTCGTCGCCAAATCTACGATGAATCCATTTTCGTCGTAGATCTACGACGAAAATCAAGATTCGTTGCAGATTTGTAACGAAAATCAATTTTCACTACATATCTGCATTTAGGTGAATTGTACGACGAATTGAATCCATGTCGCAAAACTTGGTGCAAATTTGCGATGAAATTATCTTTTTGTCGTGAAATTGTCGATAAATTTTTATTATTCGTCGCATAATTTGACAACGGATTATTTGGAACGAAAAAATTTCATCGCGGATTTCGTCACATATTTCATCACTAAATAATTTTGAATTTATGTTAATCATAAAATTCGTTGCAATATATATATAAGAGTTGAATAATTATATTAAAAATAATAATAATAAAAAAACTTGATTTTTTTGAAAAAACCTATCTCTTTGAACACTCCCACTGAGAGTGATAGTGAGAGTGCTAGGATTAGCAGCTACAGTTGGGTGAGTGCGAGTCCATGGCCCCAATATTACTCGCATCAGCATGAAGTGAGGTTCATGGATCTCCAAGTAGCAAAAGGTCTGGAAAAGGCAATAGTTTATAACATGATAATCGCAAATCATTGATTATCAGTGGAGGAGGAACTAATTAAATGTGCTATCTATCTATCTATCTCCACCCCCTTTCATATGATCATATATCATCATCGTCATCATCATCTTCTTCTCTTTATCCTCCTTTTTTTTTTGATGATGATGATAATGATGATGAATGCAAAACCCCACATGAATCAATCGTCCAGATAAAAGGAAGAAAATTAAAACTCGGTTCCTGATCATGCATATCGTAAATTAAAGGTGCAGATGTTGGCCATTAGCGTCGTGCCTGTGATCTCTATCTGGACTCTCGTACTTATCCAGGGCTCTCTGCTCTCGATCGCCTGCATTAATATTAGTTGCTAAAAGCTTAATAAATTAATATTTCTGTCCAGGTGTGAGGCCACCAAGATCAATAATGGGGGAGAAAGAAAGGAAGGAAGGAAGGAAGGAACTCGGTCTCGGCCTTCTTTCTTTATTTTACTTGACAAAGTCCAAAAAGAATGTTTTTTTTTTTTTTTGTAAAATTATCAGTCGGCGTCCGTCTTTTATTTTTTATATAAAAAACAAACATCTCACTCCATCCCTTTAACTTTTTGATAGGTTGATTTTGAATTATTCCCGAATCCATCGGACAGATTTAACTTATTTAATAATATTTATATTATAATAATTATAATTTCATAATTATTATAATTTAAATTCTAATAATTATAAAATTATAATTATTACAAAATATAAATTTATTTATTTTTTTGATAATTCAAAATTTTACGGACTCAAGTAATCTCGAAGATGGACGACCTTCTCCCTTATTCGCCGATCAAATAAATCCAAAAATACTCACGACAATTCGTCCAACAACCGATTTCTACAATCGAAAATCTATTGTAAAATTTAATTTTGCCCCAGTTCAGTTTCAAATTATAATACTCTATAAATTCACCTCACATCTTATCGTTACACCATATTTAGGGTACACTAACATGCGATAGAAAATAATAATATCGAATATTTACAGGTAGGGTAGCTGTATCATTTTAATAAAAGAAAAATGTATATACAAAAATAATCTTTTATTTTTTATTTATATATTTATTTTTAATTAATATCGAATATTTAATTTATATTGAATAATTTTAAAATAATTAATTTAATTTCATCAAAAAAAATATTAATCATAAATAAATCAAAAATATTTATAATGAATGATTTATTAGTCTAATATATTTAGATATTAAAAAAAATTATTTCTTCATAAATATTTAAAAAATTGAAAAAAATCTTCCGACCCCTGCATCATGTCACCTTACCCATATATTTTTCTTTTCCCACTCGGAGAATATACGTAATTGTGATTCATTGTGACAAAAAGTGAAACGCTCGTTTCCAGCGCAATTCGTCCCAGAATCAACACGGAGGAGATAAATTACGAGAACTAATCTAGTTAATCCGAACAATGATCAATATATAAGAGAGGACAGAAACTTGACTACTAACTAATGCATAACTTGATCCAATTATTATTAAGGTGAGGTGTAATGATTAAAGAGCTTTTACGTACGGTAGGGTAAAAGGATGTATGGCGCCATGCATTGTATCTTGGAACACGATTGACCTTCAATGGTGGGGGGATTAAAGTGAATGGTCAAATCACGTACAACAAACCAAAATTAAGGTAAGATGACGCCACGACTCCAAAATTAGTGGGAAACCCAACTACCACCACAGGGTTAAGATTGCCCGTACTTTTATCCTCTGTTGAAGCCCCTACTATCATTATTATTTTTCAATAAAAATCAAAAAAGTATTGTAGATTTATTAAATTGTTAGATGAATGTTTTTTTAAAAATAAAAATAAAAATAACGTCTTACTTGCTAAGAATATATTTACTTTAGTATTATTATAATAATTATGATTAATTATTATAATATATAATAGTTAACACAATACTACTATAATATTATAGTAACTATTTAATAATTATTTTAAAATAATTTTAACTAATTTACAATAATTTTAATGAATTTTAAATAATCTTAATCAAATTGATCATTTAAATTTTAAAATTTTGAGATTTAAGATTTACTCATAATTGTATAATAGCTATTTAACAGTTTCTGAAGATAAAGTTTAAATATTTTTGAATAATTTTGATTAAAATAAAATAAACAATTCAACTTTTAAAATATTATTTTTATTAAAATTCAAAATTCGATTTCATATATTTTGAAAAGAATAAATCATGAAAATTTATTCACAAGATAATCTAAAATAATATTTGTACTGTCAAAAATCAAATTATACCTCTATGACTACTCCTGGAGGCTTGATTCTCTTATTTATTATCTAAGTGTCTGTGGAGGTTTTAAGAAAAAATTAATTGGCCAAATGATGAGTGTAAGTGAGAATCTAGAGAGAGATGGGTTGACTCATTTGGAGAATTACTTAGGTCGAGGTTGGCCCATTTTCATTGACCACTTAATTATCTTATTTATTTATTTAAGATGCATGGCATGGCTGGTCTTCAATCAGCAAATGATACACCAACGTGTGAAAGCGGGTAGGCAAATTCAATCAAGATGTATACTTAGACCTAGCAGCAAGGATACATTTGAATTCTAAGATAGATTTAGACGTGCATCTAAAAAAATAGGATAAAAGTATGATGCACCTTTAATAATGGATGTACCTTTTCTACGTTTGATGTCTTGAGAAAAGAAAAAATCCCACATGTTTTTTGACGCATGAAGTTATAAATTATCTCGATCATTCGGCAAGGAATGAAACGATGATGAACACACGCAAAAGTACATCATGAATTGTCAGATGACTGCAATCAGAGATCAATCTTTTACAGGCTCATGAAAAATGAGCTTGAGGGGGAAAACAACTTGGCACCAAATCCCTACACAAGAATCATGCAGTTACTGTATAGAACTACTAAAAAGCTACAAAGCATGGTCATATACAGAATCTGAACATTTAAAATGTATACTTAAGAACCCAAATCAATCTTTCTTTACTCTTTTTTTTTTCCCTCGCTTCTATTTTCTTTCCTGATTTTTTTTTCACTAATCTCTTGACTTTTTTCCACTTTCATTTCACCTTTTTCACCATCTGCCATAAAATTGGGAAACATTTTTTATCTGCATCCAGTAAACTTTCCACTCTTAATATCCCAAAGCTTAAAATATTATTCCAGGAGTTCAAGTTCCAATATGAAAAGTGCCATACCAATACATTTAACTCGCTCAGAATATTAAAAACGTAAGCACGACAGAATATAAAAATGGTATCGTTAGCATTGAAAATTGGAACTCACACAAAATAATGTTTTATATCTTCAATGTTAACAGCATAAAACCATTACGATAAATTTGCAAACCATCAAAACGATTATGATAAGCCTACCTCATTCCACAATATTGGCTTGTGATTTACATCTACTCACCTAACTCAAATCAGGTAATCAAACAGATCTCAGATATGCACCAAAGGGGTCACACATTGGGTTTATTGGATGGCATTCAATCAAGAAGACTAAATTTTAAGACAAATCAAATATAACGGGAGAAAAATATAAGATCTCAGATAATATCACTGATTAGCTTTCACCTCCTTCAAGGAAAAACAATGATTATCTCTTTAATTATAACAATAGCCTGTGCATTAGCTCACTGAGCATCCTAATTTAGCAGTCAATTGCGAAAATAACAAAGATTTGAGTAATATTTGCATTAACAAGAACGTACAAGCAATATAAAAAAAGAGTTGAGAAGTTACAGATGACTACCAGCTATTTTCTCGTTAATTTCTCGAGTATTTTCTAAGCTGACTTTGTTCCAAACTAACACGATCAGGCTGCTGGTGGATATTCTTTTCCCCCCAGCATTAAAGCATGAACGAGTGACACATAATCCATCTTACCAGACTTCTTGGTAGCATGGCTATTTTGTATGTGGAAACATCCACTGATCCACACAAGAAATTCCTGAAACAGCTGCACATAATGTCACTGTGTGATTCCTTAGGAGATCAGAAAGCACCAATGAAAAAACAGATAAAAAGAGTGGGAAATTAAATCCATTTAGCTACATTTATTGTTCCAGTGCTCTTAAAAAAAAAGGTCCTACCTTAATATTCATTCAGTCATACTATGAGCTAAATAAGAATGAACTTGGAGGTGTCTGATATACCTTTGCTAATAGCTAACTTCCCAAAACGAGTAAATAACATTTCTTTTACTTGTTAAGATAATAAAGTGCAGGTATGTCATTTTTTCCATTACATAGGTAGTGTACCGAGGAAGGAAAAGGTTTTATACTAAACAAACAAGTAACATACAGGCATGTTATTTGAGAATTAATCTTTAAATGGTATGTGTCATTATTAGATAAACAGATTTCCTCCATAACATCCTAACTGAAAAATTGAATGATAGCATACTCTTCGTGGAGCTTTTCATTCTATCCACTTTGACAAAACTTGAAAATGAAAAACAATAAAGACATATAGACAAACTGAACTAAATACAAATGGTTCAACTTTCATATCAGAAACTTAAATTTGGACCAATCCACAACATATCCAACTGCAAACCAAGCTGGATAAGATCAACTGCTGAGTAATAATAACAAACAATCAGGAATTTTAACTGCATAACTTGACATGCAAAAGAAATATGCATCTATTAGAATCAATTGATATCTAGTGAGGCTAGCTACAAGAGAACATGAACCATAAGCCAATTATTTTCATTCACTATATCTCCCTGCCTTTTCCTTTTCAAGGCCACAAGTAGAAGAATCTACATGAACCACAACTCCCTCAAACACTTTGTTGTGATACCAGAAATATAATTGCTTTCTAGTGGAGGCACAGATTAGAAAGTTATACAAGTGGGTCTCACTTCACCTTCTCTTCTCATTATTTCTTCTTTTCGAAATTGTTTATAGACTTGCAGTGTTGATTCTTCGAGAAGGAGCTGATATGTAGATGACGTATCAGAACATTGTCAAAAGTGACATAGTTTGACCAAAATTATCTTTTATTTAGTATACGCCTATATTTAGATCTAAATAAATTAGTATACACGTATATTTAGAAGAAAATAAATGGAAATAATTGAAATTTAGCAAAGATAAGTGCAAAAGAAAATGTTCTACCCAACTTTTGGTCAATCTTTGCTCAAATTCCAGCAGAGCACACGAGATTAATTTTAACTCTTGATTTACAACTTCACCAAGTCTCATTAAAACTCAAGTTTTGTAACAATATAGGTAACCTTATTGCTCATAATGCACTGCTAGCTAGAGAAAGCACCTCAACTCTCTCTGGATCAATAATATTCAAATGTGACTTATGTCCCAATTAAGGCCTATAAGATAGAATATCAAATAATAACAGTTTGTCCATACAATAAGTTTTTTTTCAAAACAATAAATAAATAAATAATGCTGTTTGTTCAAAAAGAAAAATAAGCAGCAGTTTGTATACAGAGACTTCTCTTTCAGCAATTTGTACATAGAGACTCTTCAAAAAGAAAATAAATACAGATCCAAGTTACTACAAAGAAAAAATTAGCATACCTTACTGTGCAAAACCAATATCCATTTTATCTTCCACAACTTGGACATCAGGCATAGCTTGTCTCTCCTCACATATACTGTAATTAGAATGGGACGACATTAAAGGAGTCTCTGACCCATCCTCAAAATGGGAATGCCCATTGTCCATAGATGAAGAAGGCTTCTCATCCAAAGGAGCCATTAACTCAGCCAGGGCAATATCTGCCGAATTTCTTTGGATTTGTGGAGTTGCAGATGTTCTCAGGTTAACTTCAACAGTCACAATTGAAGATCCAGGTGGTTCTAATACTTCTTGGGTGCTGCAATTTTTTGAGTTACTGGGATCATTTAGCCACATAAAATGCAAATTGTGGCCTTGCCAAAATTTACCAATTGTGTAAGCTCTCTCAGCAGAATCACAGGAGGAAAAAATTACACGAGCACAAAAAGTTTCAGGAGTCTTCAAGCCCGCATTCTCTTTTCTTTCCTCAGGTTCTTCTAATGCTACAGAAGAGAGATCACCAAATACTGCAAAATGATCCCTCAGATCGGCAACCTACAATAGGAAAAAAAAAAAAACAATATAATATCCGTGACAGTGAAAACAATTGAGTATTTTTAAAGTATTCCATGCAAATTCTACACCAGGTGTTTCAAGAACAGCAATATGGATTAGGTTAACCACCATTAAATCAACTATGTATTAATGCTTTGTCCTGTTGAATATATCAAGAGAAGGTTGTGTGTTTTCTACATCATAGGATTCATTCAGTTTGAACTTCCACTTGGGTTCTAGGTTGAAGCCATAAAAACACTGAAGCTGTAGTTAGGCAAGCAGGCTCTAAACAATCTGATTATTCTCCTAAAGCCATATACAAGGCAAAGAATTGTCATTCCCACACAAAATGAGAATGTCAAAATTCTCCACAAATGCCCGGAATGTAATGCATGTATGTAATGTGCAGAATACTCTGTCCAAATTTAACAATTAGGTATTATGAGGATGGTGCATATTCATGTATCTGAAGAGAGACAATACATTTGTGAGACCAGCTGGAAGAGGAGGAAGAACTCTGAACGAAGTCGGTCGACTATCCAAACTACAATTACTCAACTTCGACAAATGTTGATGACTTATTTGTTCTGTGCTGGGATTGCCCATGACTGTAGAATTTGATTTTGCAGTACATGAAACACTAGCGTCCACTAATGTTATGATTTCTTGAGTATTATGAATCTGTTTCTGTGCACCTTCTGTAATATTTGGCACTCTGGATGGTTCAGTTTGTTCACCTTCATTGCTCAAATCCAGTTTAAGTCTTTTAGGTGCAGACTCTAAGGTCACTTCACCCTTTTTGACTAAAACAGCCTGCACATGGAACACAAAGGTATAAAATTTCCTATATGAAAAATTAAGTAAATGATGACTGAAAACCAGAGCAAGTTATCACATCAAACTTCATTCGAACATAGCTTACAAAACAAATATAAAACATATGTAAAGGTATATTTACAGAGCCTTAACGGTTTCAGATTTTCTAAATAGCATTAGATAGTTATCCACACAAGTGGATAACAAATAGCACCTTATGCTTGCCCTTCCCCCAAAAGAATGAACATAGAAGAATATATATATATTATTTTTCATGGAAGAGCATAAAATAATTCTCTCCTATAACAGAAATTATTCAGCAGCAGGCCAAATTACCCCCAGTCCTTTGCTAAGAGAAGAGTGCAATTTCAAACAATTGTCAACTAAAAGATGTCTAAGAGATAATAAAGCTGACTCAAAATAATAATAATAATAATAAAGCTCACTTGTTTCTCAAATTTTTCTAATTGGCGACGAAACTCCTCTCGTTTTAAGGCTAAATTCTCCTGCTTTTTGCGAAGTTCCTCTTTCAAGGACTCCAAACCATCAAGTTTTTTCTTTCCAGGAGAATTTATCTTTGAAGTGTTTGCAGAACTTTTTGGAGCAGGGATTGACACTAAAATCTCAGGAGCAGCCAATTTACTTTCATGTGGAAGTGGAGAAGACGTATCCCCTTTTTCGTTCCCAATAGCAAGTGGATGAGATGGAAAACGGGCGGCCAGCCCTACAAAAGATGGTAGCACTTTGGGGAGAAAATTTTTCGGCCCCTTTAAAGCTCTATCACGGTTGGCCCACCAGAGTTTTATAAACCGATTACCCATCACAGCATCAGGCGCTTTAAGTGCAGCTTCAGCCTCCTCCCTTTTTGAAAATTGAACAAAAGCTTTTTCACTATTTTGTGGAATGTAAATATCAACAACTTCACCAAACTTCTGAAAGTGGGAAAGAAGGGCATCCCTTGTGTTGTTCTTTTGAGGAATACCATGCACATAGAGAGTACGTGAAGCTTTTTGAGACATCCTACCACTGTTACTTGTAGAATTATGGTGATTTGTCATTGGTTTTTGACTCTTCTCTGTGGTAAATTGTTTTTCAGGAA
Source organism: Hedychium gardnerianum (assembly GCA_038050645.1). Taxonomy (NCBI): domain Eukaryota; kingdom Viridiplantae; phylum Streptophyta; class Magnoliopsida; order Zingiberales; family Zingiberaceae; genus Hedychium; species Hedychium gardnerianum. The sequence continues at coordinate 8,902 of JBBUKS010493866.1, forward strand.
CAGTAGCAGAAGCTTTGACTATAGAGTTCTCCTTATCTACTTTCATTTCATTTGGAAGGAGATTTGTAGTAAGTGCATTGTTAATAGATATTGTACCTATCTCCGACCTGCTACTATGGCCAATCTGGTCCTGGACAGATGATTGAAAAGAAGAATCTACATTCCATACAGGTTCATCATTGTTTTCTAAAGAAAGCATTAAGGTAGTCTCAGATGTTCCTTGACACCCATTGTTCCACAATGGCTGATCAGGATCATATACATCAGCTTCAACCAAACCAGAAGAGGATGAAACCACATTCAGCTTTAGTGAATCCTCAGGCAAGATGGGTTTCCCATCTTTTGCAGGGACAAATTTGATGCTGCTAGCAAATGGGGCAGAAGGTGCATTGGCAGAAGGCAATGGTCTCTGCCCAGCTTGAATTCCTGGAACATGTGAATTTCGATCTGAAACTGAAAGATTAAACTGAGAAAGACTCTGCAAATTAAATAATAAAATGATTTAGATCCAAATGAAAGGAAGCTAATTGTTGCAAAAAATAACTACTACCACAATCATCTAATTTTTGAGAGACATTACATAACGAATATAAGATGGAACCCACTTTCTAGCAGTATAAAAAATTCAAACAACTTATAAAGGATATGGACCTGCACATCTTCGACAACAATCCGATGCACGCCATGTTCCATTGGGCACATATCCCCTCTTAAACAATATCCCTGCTCGTCAAAGTCTCTGCAACGTTGATGAGGCATTCCCAGGTTAAATAATGGGGTAATCGTAGGCTGAAGAGCACCTTGCAAACCAAGTGGTTGGAGTGGATCCAAAATTCTATTGCCCATTTCATTGACAAAGCCATATGCACCCCAAGATGAATTTTGTACACTTGCAGCATTTGGTATACCTGTCCCAAACAGACTAACATGTGTATGTAGACCTTGCGAAACAACCTGTGAAGGAAAATCCAGTGTGTCCAGAGGATTAAATCTAGAATCCTGTTGGTTCCAGGAAATAATGTTCCTTCCTCTTCCTCTACCTCTTCCTCTTCCTCTTCCTACTAGGGGCCGTACTTTGGGTGCGGTGCAAAAAGTATCATTCTGAGATGTTTGATTTATTCTACCCCGTGGATCAAAGTGATAAGGATCCAGAGTTAGTGGTGTGAAGCTAGAACGTCCCTTATCAAAGTTTGAAGAACTCTCCATATTACCATTGTTTCCACTGTCATGAAAGTTTTTTCGATTGTCAAGAAATTTGCTTCTTCTCCTATTCATCCGTTGCATAGGTAGTTCTTGAACATCATCATCAAAAGAAATAGATTGTGCCTCCCTCCTTCGATGTTTATGGTTGCGATCATCATCATCATCGCTAGCTTCTTGGTCTTCAGTATCATTCACTGGTTCAGAGGACATAGAGTAATTCCTTTCACTAGGCAACTTATTTCTCAGTTGTACTGTGTCAACATCAGGAGGAAAAGATAGCTGAAATTTCTCAACAATATCAATATTCTGGCCAACTCTGATTATAGATGCATCTTCAAGAGCCTGTAATATTCTTGTGGAATAGTTTTTTGCACCTATAGTTTGGATGAAACAGAAAGCTAAGTACAAGATTACATGTTCTATGGAACCTCAAAAATTGAAATATTTGAGAGAGAAAGAAGGATAAAGAAATGAATAGTTTGATGCACCTACAGCTTCCCTGTCACTAAGGACAGTAAAATTGTTGGTAAAACCATAAGAGAACAGCAAAGCTTAAATCTGAAGAACTATTGCACTCGAAGAGAATTAACTAATCACTGTGGGAGGAAATTTTTTGCTGAATGAAAGAATTTTAACAAGTAAAACTGTTTTTTAAATAGTTTATATGAAACTTGTGTGACTAATCTTGTTCAATCTTACATATTGAAGGACATTGGCATATCATATACAGCTTTGTCATTTTAAACGCCGACTTATCCATAGCTATTCAATTCCAGGTGAACTGTAATGGAATAGCTAATTCCTATGTTTGGTCATAAAAATAAACTCAAAATTAAATTAAGGATGAATAACAGTTTCTTTTAATCCAACTTAGTTAACTTTCCCATCAGCCAAGCAATAATTATTAAAACCAATCAATTGTTGATTTCAAAAATATGGTTTCTTATTATGTACACAATTCTTACAAACCAAACACAATGAATTCAATTCCAGATGAATTAAAACGGAATAGCTAATTCCTATGTTGGGTCATAAAAAGAGAGACAAAATTCAATTAATAAGAGTAATTGTTCCTTCTAATACAAGTTAGTTATTTTTCCCATCACCCAACTAGTAATAATTCCAACTTATCAAATTTATTGATTTCAAAAAAAAATTCTAGTAATGCATCTCATGCCTATTATTTATATAATTCTTGCAAATCAAACACAAGAATGAGAATTATGTAAACACAGTAATTACTTGCATCGTATTTGCTAGGAATAATTATTCTAGTCTAGGTCATTTCCGTTTTGCATTCATTAACTTGAGAGTAATTTATCCAAGGTTTAAAATCTCAATCACTTGTTGTCAGCAAAGAAGAAATGCTAACATTTTGATCATATACTGTAGCCTAAACTAGTCAATAGTCAGCATAGGCAAAAACCAGTTGTTTCGCCAATGTGGCCTGTGCCATGCATGTGTCACTAGTAATGGATAATGCAAACCTTAGTTGCATCTTGTATCAAGAAAAACAAACTTGAATCCAATTAAAACCAACTAAGTCATCTAAACCTGAATTGACCCTAAATTAGATCTATTATCAAATATTGCATATGCAACCTGATAAATTAAAGGCTTAATTGTGACAATAATATCTTTACATATATTAAGCATTACATTGGAAAAACCATTGTCTACAAAGGTGTCGGCAGATGGATGCCTAGGTGGTTTTGCCAAGGTGTCGCTTCGCCTAGTGGTCAAGCAGCCATTTAAAGCGGTCTAGGAAGCATAGGGAGTCCGCCAAGGTAGCCTAAGTGGTTCAGACCATTTTGCTACCTAGGAAGACCCCCAAGTGACCTAGGCTACTCAAGCAATCTGTAAGGCAGTCTGAGTGGATCTAAGGAACAGACTAATTTTCTTTATAAGTTTCTACTTCATTTGGCATTAGTTACCTATATTTTATATTGTAGCATGAAACTAAAAGTTATCTTATCTCACAAACTACCTATGTGTTTTTTGTTGTGATTTCTTAAACAAACCATAGTTCCTTTTCTAAAAAATTCATAACCATGTCTAATTTCGAAGTCTCCAATCCAATACCAATCTCAATCAATTAATTATATAATCCAAGAAATGTAAAGACAAGGAAAAGTTTGTCAACTATGTACATCTTCATCCTTTTCATGTCACAACCAACATGAAATAACTTGTCTTAGAACATAAATTAGCCAATGGGCCATAATGGCTATAATAGATCAGCAAACTGTTCTTGAATATTACATGGTATATTATATATATTCAACACAATGTATAGTATCAAACCATATAGACAGTATTGTTTAAGCAATGAATTAAATTATGTTTAAATCCAATAAGCTTTAGATGGTCTAAAATTATACTTCATGTATTAGGGGAGTAAATTCATGCAAAATTACTTTGGATTTCAGGTGGTTGGATGGGGAGATATTTTGACATTGTACTTCTCTAAGAGGTTAGTTTACTAAGTTTATTAATACAACTCAATTTCAGATATTTATTTATAAAACAACTATTTGTGCAGGCCATCATGATAATGATGGATGATGGACCTCACTCTGTAATACAAAATTATGTAACTTTAGGAAATAAATTACACTCAGCTTTGAATGAAAAAGGTATTTCACTTCAAGCAGCAAAGAGTTTGAAGATAAAACCAAAGTTTATAATACAAATCAATAGTAAAAAAGGCAAAATCCAGGAACATACTTTCACAAATACCAATGTGACCTCCACCAATAAAGATAATAGGCAGTTTTCTTTGACCAGTCCATTCTGTTACCGCTGATTGAACATCAGACCCATCACCTGCATTTAAAGATAAATGAAGTCAGGAATTGCATTTAATCAGTCCTCCACTCAGAAAAGTTATGAACAAGGGCAAAATTTTATGCTCATGTTTGTACTATATGGCAGAATCAGATAATACTAGAGTATAAAAGGCATCACACAGAATACAAAAAGTTCCATGAAGCAACCTCAACTAATGTTATTTAGGACAAACATTACGCACATGCAATAATCTTAATAGAGCCATTCAATTGATGCACAAATTGCACTCACTTTCAAGATCCAATTCAACTACTCTGAAACCTGCCCCTAATTGTGTGAGCAACTCCTTTACCCATTTGGAGCGTCTACAATTCGTCTTGCTGCAATAAACAAAAACATTTAGTTTAAAGCAAGAGAAAACTAAAAGATAAATAGAATCAGAGAAAGATAAAAGGCATATAAAGCTTTATGAATGTGCATATAAAGCTTTATGAATGTACCATAGTGCTTATTTAACGAGCTGTAAAGTTTCTTAATAAACGAGTCCAAATATCTATTACCCTATGGCAATGATACTGGAAATCCAGGTCAATGTGTGTGGCTTCACATCTTTTGGTGAATTCCACTTGCCTCTAATGGCAGACCTTGAAAGGGTTTTTATATACATAAAAAACAAGACAATAGATACCTAAGGAACAAACGTAAAACAATCCCTTCTATCCAAAATAATTAAAATTCTTTCAGTATTTCATACAACCAAGTATTATCCATCCATCTTAGTTAACCCCTCGACTATTATATATAACTAATAAAGGTCCATGTTTATATGTTTGATCATATTTTTACTCAAGCCTTTAGTTTCCCTACATTCTCATGTTTCGAATGAATAAATCAGAAGGGTATGGCATTAAAACTAACATTAAGTAACAAGAAGGTAGATTGATAAGAATTAGAACAATAGCACTACAATGCTTAATATAAAATCATATTATAGGTGTCCTTTAAATGAAAAAAAAAGTCTGTATATAATACTAGCAAGCAATAACATTTTTCTCATACTGAAACACAAGTTATTCAAAACAAGAGCATGCTTTTCAATGACACTAAATTGAGTTCATTGCATCAAGCACTCCAAAGAACCACGCATCAGCTCTACGCCTAAGCCATTGCATCCTCCTTTTGGCCTTCTTATGGCTGGGCTGTGTGCAAGACCAAACTCACTTTGTCTCTCCTGATTCCTTCCATTTTATTAGGAGTATCATTTACAAGTTGGGATTCAGCGACAAAGATAAGATAACGAGTTAAAAAAGGATGCAAAAAAATCAATGAGTGCAAGCATCCAAGGGCCCTGAACTCGTCCACCATATGAACATAACTTAATTTCCAGTCTTATGTAACAAATAGTGAAATAGAAAAAAATAATAAAAATTGACTGATTTTACAGCTACCCATCCCACTTTTGAATTCACTATATCTCCTGCTATTTAAAATCTAGCTCCAGAAACTTCTTCGTCATCGGCGCTTGAAACCCTAACCAATCGCTAAACTATCGCCGAAGAAAACCAAAAGATAAAAAATAAAAATAAAAAACCACGATAATCGAACCCTACTGGTGCAAAATTACACCCTGTGCCCACGAAGAAAATCAATTTATCGACGAGGAAGAGAAGCCTAGGATTCACACCTGAAGACGACGACGGGAGTGGATGAAACGATCTCCCTGGCCTTCGCGAGTGCCATTTCTCGAACTCTTACAACCCTAACAGCCCGATTTGCCTACCAAGATTGACAGCGATCATCACCGTCTCCACCTTTGGAGTTGCATCGCGTCGAAATTGGATCGGGAAAGTCCAATATGCAGAGCTGGGCTGGGCTGGGCTGGGCCGGTCAGCTGTCGGCTTCATTTCGCACGCAACGTAATTGACTCGGCTCGATTGAACCGGAACTTAAAATTTAGCATGGCTCAGGCTCAAATGCCAAATTACCTGGTTATTACTTATTAATTTCATGCTATTATAATTGAAAAAAAAAATATTAATTATGATTAGGAATATTGTCGACTTTATAACAGAAGTGATATATAATAAACTACTAGGATAGAACGCTCATTTAGGCTTTTAATAAAATTTATAAAATATGC
>JBBUKS010493885.1:0-15033 GCA_038050645.1 Hedychium gardnerianum
CGAAGTGTGTATGCTTACGTACGAGTTGCTATTCGGCCGTAGATCGGGTTCTGGGTTCTTCCCTCGAACTCCCCGAGTGGTATTTCGTAATGTAAAGCTAGTCTAAAGTAGATTCAGGATCAGGGCGGTGGGTGAGGTAGGAAGGTAGATGAGACTATTCTGCTAATTCTCTTCTTGTTGCACCGCTTGACGATAGCAGTGAAACAAAAGTCACCATCGGATTCAAAGAAGAAACCTTCCTTCCATAAACCTAGGCAAGACTAGAAGTTTCTCTATCTGCAAAAAGGACGCTGGAAACAGGTCGAAAGTAGGGCGTAGGGTGGGTGTAGCGGATTTGATCATTCTCTGCTTGTAGGGATCCGGGGCACCGCCCAAAAGCGTCACGGACGAACCTAATCGTCTCGCAACGAACCTCAGCCACGACCGATAAGAAGTCAGACTAGTAAAAAGAGCAGTACGCACCTACATTCTAATACCTTCCAGCAGAAAAGCCCAACTAACTACAACAATATACTGAGAAAATACCATATCAATAGACTAAACGTCCCTCTCCACAAGGATAGAACACACAATAATAAAATACGAATAAACACCGCCCTCCTATCATTCACCAGGCTTTTGCTTTAGCGCTCAGAGGGATAAGATAGAATGAATTTGATCAGATTGCTCTGTCTGATACGAAGTCCTTCGCTCAATACGTCGTCTAATGTCGTGATTGACTCGTTTCACTCCTGTTTACCGTAGCAACTACAGCAAGCTGCCTAGCTCACTGCACTGGCTCGTATGACTAGCTCGCTGACTTTGCCGTTACGGAGATGCGAACAAAGCAAGCCGCAGCTCGCGATCATAGGAGCTATGGACTTCGGCACTTAGAGCTAATCGTCTCCTAGCTGTTCTTTCCGAGTAGCATTAGCAAAAGCGAGCGTAAGGGAAATGGAACCACAAAGACTGATTTTGAATTCACTTCAGAGATCTCAAATAGTGGCTTTTGAGTATTAATTTGGAGTAAAGTTAAGTTGTAGTATTAATTAATTTGGGGCCATTTATACTCCTAAGAGAAATTAAGACTATACTATATAAGTCTAGTTTAGTTTAGTTAGACAGCTTATATCTCACCGCGGGAACAGTCTAACATTCCAAGAGTTAATGGCTCACGACGTAGGTATTCAATACCATTCTTTTATTCGACTACGGTATCCAAAGCCCGTCGCCCCGTCGCCACCCCGTCCTTTCACTCGGCCGTCATTAGAATTCGCACCTTGTTTTCCGCATGCAAGGGAAGCACAGAGAAGAACAAGAACTCGTTTCCCTGTTTTATGCGAGGGAAGGTTTGAGGCAAGGATGTAGTTTCATTTTAGGGTTTGCTCGCTTCCAGTCCTTTCACCCGCATATGAGCTAACTTTGTACTCGTGAAAAGAGTTAATGGCTACTTACTAAGTTCATTAAGCAGTGAGTGGGTCTAATATGGTTCAAGCTCATGGCCGCGGAAAGGAAGGCCCGAGGTCACGACGGGTAGACGTGGAGACCGATAGGGGTAGAGTGAATAATCATAATACTAGCCATTCTTTTATTCGACCTGTTGCTGCGATAGCGACGTGGAGCGGTTCACTCTACTAACATAACACAGAATTGGATTCGTCAGTCAAAGTAAAGAAATGAAAGTTCATTGTTAATATAAGAAAGTTGGAACGGCAGGATCACACGAAGACCTCTTGATCCTCTTTCTCCTGGGCTTCCGTTATATTACATATCTATCTATTTACATATCTATCTATCTCTCCTTGGCTTATCAAATTAAAGGCTGGATCAAACTTTGGCTCCGGGTCCCGGGTCCCCTTCCCTTTCTTTTTCCGTAATATGTGTTTTCCCTTTCTATTCAGATCCTCTTTCTTTTTAACCGATAGCGATAGCTATTCACTCTCAGCAACAGGTCGTGAATATTCTTCACTACGAAAGATCTACTGTTGATGCATGTGTGAAGTGAAGCATATAGCAGAGACTTCTCTTTTATCCTCTTTTTCCGGGGCTCAAGATCAGGGGTTCAGGTGAAAAGAACCTCACCTCAAAGGCTTAAGTTTCTTTTCTCTTGGCTTGGATCAAACTCTTGCTCTTTATCCTCTTTCTCCGGGGACAAAGTCTTTCTACTTCGTACTTGAGTTAACTTTAGAGCTTTCATTACAGATCTTAGGCTGCCGGAGGGATAAGACTCTTGCTCAGACCGATTTTGCCTCCTTAAAGGGGGGCTTTTGATTCCCGTACTTGAGTTAACGAAAGAGCTTGAATGAAAGAACAAAGTGAACTCATTACTAGGGACGAACGAAGTGACGTCCGAGGTAACGACGGGCGAGTGAGTTAGACGGACGAACATAGTGACGTGAAGACGGCCGAGTGAAACGACGGGGTGGAATTAGGGGGCATTGAAGGATTCGGACTCAGGAAAGGGACGAGAGTGCTCGAGCGCATGCGAGAGGGCCGAGTACAACGAGGGATCGACCTAAAGGGTAAGAGTGAATGGCCCAAAGCCAAGCTACTCCCTCCAGCTAGCTGGCACCAGGTCGTGAATGGGGACCATTCACTCTTTCCAAGTCGTGAATGGCTTTAGGCCATTCACTCCTTCCAGGAGGGAATGGAATTCCCTCTTGGTGCTGGGGTAGACCCGATAGGCTCGAGCGCATGCGAGAGGGAATGAACTTATAAACTGAAAACGCTGTTTTAGTGTTTTAAGGTACGGACCTTCAGAGGACAAAGAATAGGTATAGATTGAGGAACGAGAGATGAGAGTTCATTCCAAGAGTTCATTCCAAGATTGCGTTTTAGCAAGAGTCAGAGTCGTTAACGTCGCTTCGCAGCAAGAGGTCGCCCAAAGCCATTCACTCCACGTGGCTGTCTTCCCTAATTAATATTTCCTCGGCCCTTTCCTTAAGTCTTCTATTAAGAGTCCGCTCAGCCTTATTCATTCGTTCCGGTCTCAGTGAGCCAGCTTTCGTTCACTTCGCCCCTCTCTCTCCAGCTTGATCATCTCCTGCCTTTGATAAGCCGTTCCAACTTTATTAACAATGAACTTTTCTTTATTGACTTTGACTGACGAAGAAAATTCAGTCTTAGTAGAGGCCATCCATTAACGACTCTTGCTGGCGCTCAAGCGCACAAGCGCTCAAGGGCTTCGCTTCTCTTAACTATTAATTCTCCCCTGATAAAGAGGATTCAGAGCCATACTCACTCTTTCCTCTCCCCGTAGGTCGAGTCCATCTTACGATGCCCATTCACTCTACCTATACGCTCGAGCCCTTAACAGGCCCTCTCCTTCTTGTTAGGAGTGAAGTCGTACCTTTCTTTTGAACTTGTAAGGTTAGGGTACCGAAAGAAATTGTATATAGTGCCTTCCGCGTACAAAGAAAGAACCTATCACAAGAGGTGCCTAGCCCTCAGCTGCATATGAAAGGTTGAGTGCTGCCGATCAAGTTCAACTGCGAACTCGGATTCAACAGGTGCTACGCCCACTCCTCTTTGTCGTGCCTCAAACAAGAGGTTCGGAACAGCTGCTACGGACTCGGGAGCTTCAACTACTTAAGCAACCGGAAGAGAAGACACTTTCAAACCTCCCTCGGTCTCCAACTGCAGCAACTGACTCGTACAGAGCTATATACTAACATAAGCTGGTCTGGTGCCCTCCGCTTAGTTAGTGTCATCTTTTCACGTCGTTATCACTCTCACTCTCTCCCTTTAGGTCGAGCCCTCCACGTCGCCCCGTCGTTATCACGTCGCCCCGTCTACACGTCGCGATAAATACTGCTCGTACCTCTCCCAACCGCAACTTAATTTCATAGTAAAGCGTGAATGGCAAACTTAATATTTAGTCGTAAATTACAGGAGTATAATAAGAGAGCTTTCTCGGGACAATTAACGAAGCAGGTGTCGGCACTAAACTGATGACATTACAAAGCTTGTGCCCGGACGTTAAGTGAAGTTGATGCATGTGTGAAGCATATAGCGGATACGGATCAAACATTTCAGAAAGAGGAGTTGAAGTACAAAGTAGTGAATCATGAGACAACGAATTGAATTTCCTAACGCGAAAGGTACGAGTGCTTAGACGTGTGACGGGAAGATAGCGACGGACGAACATAGTGACCTCTACCATCCGTCGTTTCACTCTATAGTCGTTTTACTCGTTCCTATCAACATTTCTTTCCATTACTTTTCTTTCCCGCAGGTGGAGCCTATTATATGACTCCCGGTAGATGACAAGAGGAATTCAAAGACAAGAGCAGCTGCTAGGCAACCTATTTCTTAATTATGAAGACTGCCCGGGCTATCAATCATAAGACATAAGAGGTACTCAATTTATGCAACTGAGCCAGCTACTCAAATTCCCTACCGCAGCAAGAGTCGTGAATTCCAAGAGTGAGCTTATTCTTGCTCAGACCTATTTCTCCTCTTTCTCCGGGGACAGAGTTTTGATTGATATTGTATTGATATAAAGAACTCCCTTTTTTGATCCTGAGTTCACGAATGAGCTTTCAAGATCTTATCTTAGGCAGCCTAAGACCGGCGAGGCAGGAGCGACACTTCCTTACTTCAAATGATTCGTCCTTAAGAAAAGGGGATCGATCCATTGAATGAAAGGAATCTCCATTCGTGGATGGAAAAGTAGGGAAATTTCGAGACGCACTTAATTAAGTCCGAGCGACACTGAATTTCGTGCTCAAAGAACTACTCTCTAAAGTCGAAGATTTCGATGAAGTAGGGAAATTGATTCAAAAAAGGAATTCTATATCCATTTGCTTTGCTCGCAATTTATAAAGTGAAGGAGAGGGCAGGGATAGGGAAATTTATTAATGGAATTCTATTCTGGATTATGGAGGCTATTATAGTAAGACTCTCTTCTTCTCCGTTGCTCCTTTGCTTCCTACTGCTTGCTCACTGCATTCGGTCCGAGCTTCCCACACCTAACTCAAAGTTCTTGTGCTTGCCTCTCCGCCTTGTCCTTTGCTCTCTCGTTCGTGGAAAGAAAAGAACTTTAACTCTGCCTTAGCTAAGCTACTCTGCGTCTACCCTATTCCCTTGCTTACCCTCACTCATTCTTTCTTTTCTTCTAGTGGTAAATGGATTGGAGAGATCACGCTTCCCTTTCTCCGACATCTCCAACATCTCCGACTGCTAGTTCATAGGCTCCGGTTTAGTAGGCTGTTCGGTCTCTTCTTTCTTTTATATAATATGCTCCGCTCTCTTCCTTTCTCGGTCTCCTTTCTCTGATGCGGATTAGTCTTCGGTCTGGTTCACTAGATTAGTCTAAGGTCGGATCCACTTGTCAGTCAGATTCAGATCCGCTTCGGGGATGCCCTCTCTACTTTCGTTCTCTCGCTTGAGAAACCCCATGCCTCACTGGCTCCCATCACGACTTGCTTATCCGACCAGAGTAGGCGAATAGGCAACTCTAATATAAGCACTTGGGTACAAGCTCCACGGAAAGGTGGGAAAAGAACCCGAATTAAGGAATGTTCAGTTCAGTTCTCGTTCTTTTCTTGGGCTTCGCATAGCTCAACTTTGCCCTTTCCCTCCCATGCCCTCTGCCGCTGTAGCGCTCAACTTTGCTACTCTGCTCGCATAGCTCAAGGAAGCGCTTCCTCTTCCTCTTGACTTTTTGATATTCTATTCCTCTTCCTCTTGACTTTATATATAAAGAAGGCCGGTGGTCGGCTCGCTCCATAAATAGTTCAATGGCACTCGCTTCCTGCTTTTCTATTCTTTGATCTTATGCTCCTTCTTTCTGCTCGCTTACAATGGGACAGGGGAAAGTAGTATGACCGATTGAGAATGGTCTGGTCTGTCTTGCAATGAATTGACCACAGGGGGACTAAACTATGCTTATGCTATCCCACGGCCCTCTCATCTGAGGTTGGCTCATAAGGTCCTTGGCTCCGAAGTGGGACAGGCAGTCTTACCATGTCTAGTCCTATGAGGTGAGGGAGTCCCTCTGATCGATCACTTTCCCGTCTGATCGTACTCCCCATGCTTTCGAACTCTCCATCGTCCTCGGCTATGCGACCGGCACTCAACTCCCACTAACAAGGGTGGCCGGAACGATCGCATGCCCACTGCGTCGTCCTAACTAACCTTCCGATAGCTGCCTGGGATTCTCTATCACTGCCTTTCTGGGAGCAGCCTCCGTTAACCGCTTCGCACCGAAGACTCTGCCTAGTGCCCGGTAAAGCTTCTACTCCTTTATTATATAAGCTCGTCCCCACACCCCTTCAGATCTTCAGTGAGTTATTCTTGATCTTGAATTATCCGTTGTCAAGTGGTTAAGTCAGAGCTCTTGTCAACTCTGATCTTGGTAGGAAACTCTGGGTAGTCTTCGGAGTAGAGTGAGGCGGGTAGGATAGGCAGATGAGAGGCAGTGGGCAAGAACCTTGCCAGGTGGGCTCCTTTCGTCCCGTTAGAGCTGGTCGGCAAGCATAATAGGTGATGCTTCTTTGCAATCCTTAGTCAAATCACGACTCCTATCTATTATAATTAAAGTCAGTCTGACCGCGCCGCTACGTGGGATGTCGAACCCATGAGACTGAGGAAGGTGATCTGTCAACCGCTGCCTCTTAGCACCCAAGGACGGTTTCTGCCGCTAGCGCTTATTCAACGGCTCATCTCTGACGCTACGCACAGCACCTTGGTCGATCCTCTCCCCAACCACGTTCCACTAATCTGATCTTGGTTCTACCTACTCCTTCGCCACGTCCCCTCACCATCATTAGCACGGGTCGGGTGGAAGATTAGCATTAGCCGGGCCCACTCTACATCATTCTACAAGTGGGTGAACTTCGCTCCTTCACTTCATTCGCTCCTTCACTTCATTTGATTGGTCCTTCTTGCTCCGTAGCGGCTTTATTGCAGAGATCGCGCTGTCGCTTGACTCTGCCCTCTCCCTTTCTTTCCTTTATTATAGAACAAAAGAATGGAACTGAATTGATTGCTTCGGAAGCGAAATCAAAGCAATCCACCTACTCACCGAGTCCGGCTTTCCTCCTTGTAGAGCGGGACTGGTGGAGCACCCATGTAGGACTACTGAACGAGCCAGACTAGTGGTCTTTCTTCTACTCTTTTCTCTCTTAACCGACCGAACCTTCCTATCACGGATCTCTGGCACCGACCTCAGCAGCCAGTTTAAGTCAGGGAACTCGCTCCGCACCTCGCTCTCTGATTCGGATGAGTATGCCGCTTCGGATTGCAACGAAGGGGAAATCTGCTTGCTTCAGATGGATTGCAGAGCTCTGCCCACCTTGACTCTGCCGTGAGCACCGCTCCGTGGGATTTTGATTCCACGCGACGAGTTCATTTCACACCCTTTTTTTTATTAGAACTCCACCATTTCGATAAGAAAATTCAAAGATAGCTGTGAGCGAAATAATAGTGGCGCAGGACGATTCAATAGCAGTGCGCTAAACTATACTATACTCAAAGCAGTTCCTCAACCATAACCATAGCCATAGAATGGAGACCAGTTCGTTCGCCTCCCGTTGGTCGCCTTGGTCGCTCCTCACAGTCATCGGAAGTTCAGTCCTTCATGGCGGTCGAGTCCTTTATATATATAAAGTTGCACTTTCTCCCTTTCCCCCCTTTTCTCTCTGGCCCTATTGCTAGTCGAATTCTTCACCTCCCTCTTCTATCTGTCTCTAGCCCTATTGCTCCTCACCTCCATCCCACCTCCTAACACTGGGTCATATATCCATCCCGTGTGATCTGACTTAGGAGTGTCGGTCGTGAGCTGATTGATGATGAGCGATTCCCCCTGATCGCATAGCTCCTTCGCTGCCCTTTCTTTGGTCCACTAGGCTTCGCACCTTCTCTCTTCTGGTAAGCGGGGTATAAATGGCTTAAGGTCGGCGAACCACTTAAATAAGGTTGGGCTCTGCGGTCGGCTCACTATTCGAAAGCTGGTCTGGTCGGTCGGCTCACTGAACTAATATTAAGGTCGGTCGGCTCACGTGTCAATCAAGCAATGGTGTTCCTCGGAGATCGCATGCCGCTCGTACTCAAAGCACCGGTTCCCACATCACTGACTCAGCTGCCAGGTAGGTGGGGGAAAACTCTCATAAGCTCGTCCCTTCCTTTAGTCACACTAAGCTATCGCTCGTCCCTCTGTTATCTATAAGTTTCCCGAGCCTGCCTTATCCTCTATTTGATTGGATTAGGGACCTAGACATACCCTTGTACTTGAACCAGACACCAGCCCCGGTGAATTGGCATGGCACTGTGGTTGGCAGCATTTATAACTACGCGGTAGGGAGTGTGCCTGATGCCAGTCTTCTGTGACCTCTCGTCATTCCTTTGCTGAGCTAATCATACCATCGATGAGCTAATGAGACTGTACGCTTCCATGACATGGAATGTATGGCTTACTTATTCTTTGCCCTTATCTCTGAAGAAGCTTGGACATCTCATACAGTACAGAGAGAGATGCTGAGCTATGACTAAGTGAAACTAGAGGATAGAATTATTCTGTCCCCCGCTCGCGCCTTCAAATACCTACAGACGAACGGAGAGAGCTCTGAGGGGTTACTCAATGGCAGTGTCAAAGGCTCCTGACTTATTCCCATCCATTCTCTCCATCTACTCTTGTGCTAAGAGAATTTCTTGGTAGTCACTGACATATGTCCTCCCTGGGCCTACCGAAGTTACCTGGAACTATCTTATAGAGAAAGAAGATGTGGATGAATCAGTTGATGGTTCTGGTGATGTGCGGCTGCTTCAGATCGATCAACCCTAGACCTGCCCTCTCTTTGAGATGCCAAACATAAGATAATAGTGAGTGTGGTAGCCTCCCCTGGAAAGAATGGTCATATAATATGGAAAGATCAGTGGAAGCAGAAGATCATGCTCAGGCACCGAAAGGAGAGACTACCATTGTCAGGCTTTATTCATTCTGCTAGTTATGTAGTATCTTCCCCAAGAGAGACTAGTTGAAGTAGAAGACAGCACTTCACAATCTCTACTAAGAGCTATCCCGAACTCAAAAGAAAGAGATAAGATTAAGAAAAGAAAGGGATCGAAATACTTATCAAGTCAAAGAAGATCAAAATGAGAAAGATAAAAGGGACCGACCTTAATTTGTTTTGCAAATACGAAAGACGGAAGATAGTCTTGAGAGACCGTGCATTCAATTTATGTGAGGGAATGGTTCTCACTTCTTCAATATACTTTGAATTTTGAGTGAGAGCTGAGCGAGGGAAAGAACAAGAAATCTTTCCTTGTATGCCCTTACTGTTATATCATTGTGATACGAGAGGTGAGATAGCTGGTATTGGGGCCCGTGCGACCCTACTAAAAACTAAGAATCTATCCCTGAAAAAAAAGTAGATCCTAAAAGTCTGTACCGTGGGTCATGACCAGACGCAGAACTCTTGACAGGAATGACTATTGAGTTGGATGCCCTGACGGATCAAAGGGAACTCAACCCATGGCACCGCCCAATTGATCTAAGGAGTGACCCGCGAAAGAGGGCTGACTATCCCTCAAGTACTAGAAAGATGCTACTTAATAGAGGATACAGTTGGCCGCACTCCTGCTTCTTTGGCACGTGACTTGTCTAGTCTTTATGCATTGTATCTATCTGAAGTTGGTCAAGTTGATGCCTGTCCAATTCTAGCTGTTGGTTTTGAGCTTCGGAAACTACCTGGGGTCAGTCAGTAACCAGTATGCTGGGCGAGTTAACTCATTTCCAGACCATGGCTCCAGGGAAAGAAAGGGCATCTGTCTAATTATATATTGACCTTCCCTAAGGCATGCAAGAGAAAGAAGTAATAGGATGCGCTTACGCTAAATTAGAAGTAATCTTTCTTTAGGGGGCATTGATAAATAAGTAATAGGATGTGGATTATATTTCATTACTGGAGTCCTATGTTATGCTAGATTGGACTGGGAGATATGCCTTCTTAAATCTTTTCACGACTGCTGCGCGAGTCTCGGGGGTTCTTTGTCTTTCCTTACTATTTTATAGTGTTATCCAAAAGGGTTGGAAGGGGATGGACTGGAGAGAAGTGAAGAGCAAACTCGGATTCGTTACTCTGAATCTTGAAAGATGTTAGGAAGTGCTGCTATTGACTGTATGGAATGGGTATGTATTATCTTATCTTATCTCCCTCAGACTCTTGCTCTATTGTTCTCACTTCTTCAATATACTTTGAATTTGAGAATACACAAGGAGTGTGAGCAGAGCGTGTGATAGTTATCCTAGGCTGGGCTGGAATGGATGGGAGAGGACAGATCAGGCCCACTGCTTCTGCATCTGAAGTTGACTACGCAACATGTCTTCTAAGGCTCTATCATCTGGCTCTCCTTCTCATGGTCACAAAGATAGACAAGAATACGCGAAGTGGAATATCTGAATGAAGGCCCGAGGTCACGACGGGTAGACGTGGAGAAAAAATACAATAAGGGAGAGCTAAAATATACATTATTAATTTCCCCAAATTCACACCTAAAGTTCAAAACTACTAAAGAAAGAACTAAGACTCCCTGAAAGATGTAGCTATCAGCCTTTCCTGAGTCTCACTTGAAACTTGAACTCTCGAAAAACGAATTTGAATCTCTCGACTTGAACTCATTCTAATCTCTCACTCTCTACTTTAAGTCGTTCATTCTCTCGTTGAACTCTAAATCTCTACAGAAAGTAGGAAGAATGTCTGGAGAGACCGTGCAAATAATTTCAGTGATTGAATTGTTCTCACTTCTTCAATATACTTTGAATTTGAGAATACACAAGGAGTGTGAGGGAGAGTTCTATAAGTTGAATCTTCCCTTACGACCATCCTCTGGAAAGATCAAACTATATACATTATTAATTTACCTCGCTCAGCTCTCTCTAAGCCCTATGAGCCAGACCCTATTTGTTCTCTTGCCATAGGGTCATTACCATTTAGTGTCGTATTCTTCCCTCGCTCTCTCCATAAGTATATTATTCACTCACTCTTTAATGTAAGGGAAGCAAAAGGAAGAAAATAACTATACTTTCGGCCATCAACTCTTCTAAGCAGGCTGTGCAAGTAGAAAGACCCTGCACACAATCATCAGACTGTTCCATTCTACAAGAAGCAGAAAGAGCAGATTCAGCCATGAGACTCATTGCAGTAGGAGTCAAGTCCCACAACGCATCTTTCCAGCAATAGGTTGACGCCAAGTAGAGGTCGCCAATCGTACGATCGAAGCATTGAATCTATAATATACTCAGAATGAATCAAGTTCAGATGGCCTGACTCCCTTACCCGCATAAAGAGAGGATGGGGCAGCTGATCGAGTTCATGCAGCTAGTACTCGAGTGAAGAGAGATAGCTGGACAGGGAGATAGATATATCTACTTTCTCTCCTTATAGATTTGATGAGAACTTGTAGCTGGGAAGAAAGCCGGGAACCGTGGAAGAATGGTATGATATGATAGAAAAGAATGGTATGATAGAAGAAAGCATGCGCGGGCCGTGGAAGAATTGACTACTCTCACTGTCCAGTCCAACTAGCTACTCTGACTCTTACTGATGAGCGAGACCTGAACTACAGGTGCGGAGTGAGAATCTTTATCCCACGTTAGGTCTCTTAGGCTCCACCATCTCATTCAATAGTCCCACGGCCCCCCAAAGAAAATAATACGTGAATGGCCCTAACTTAAGAGTCTAGTCTAGTCTCCACGTCACTCTCGTTCGTCCCGTCTATAGTCGCTATCACTCGGCCCTTCATTCACGCAATAATACTGTTAAGTTAAGTTAATCGCTGCGGTTCAATTTCCATTCCCGTTTGGTACTCCTGGCTCAGTCTCTTCTTGCCGAGACGGTGACGAGTACGCGACAGAGATCTTTCTTCAAGCCCGGTGAGGCATCAAAGATCTACCAATCGAAGGTGCGGTACGGGAATCCGGGAGTGGGGTCTGGGGTGAATTCACAATAGGGAGCATAAGGATGGAGTCCTCCCCAGCTCAAGAGTCGGGGCAATGACAAGCGATCGGAATATTATGGAAAGGTCTGTCGGAACCTTACTAGCTCGCTTGCCCTTCTTTCAGTTGATTCGTTCGTTACGGTTGGGCAAGCACTGATGAGTTCCCAGCTATCTTCCTAAACGTAGACTTGAGCCCTCGGTTCGGGGCTATTGACTCGCCCAATCGCCTTGCCGTACCCATGCTGCAGTTCCAGAATTGAACCATCTGCGCTCCCATGAAGCTATTGACGGCACAACTCCCATTATTCATTATTGTACGGAAGAGATGAGAGATGAATGATAGTCCTCGAAGTATTATGGAATAGATTCCAAGTAAAAAGGCTTTGCCACCATCTATCTCGGTAGAGCGCTATCTGATTCTTTTGCATGCGAGGGCCGATCCATCTCTTTATCTTCCATGATTTCCGCTTACTGTCCCGCTTCTTTACTTTATTAAATAGCCTATTTGAGTGCTTCTGCTTTCAGCCAGCTGACCTCTTGTCGGCTCAAGCGTCTCGTTCGCATCTATCTTTCCATCTATTAATTAGTCCTGGCTCTATTACCAAGAGTAGGGTAGTCCTGGCTCTATTACCAAGAGAAGAAAAGAGTAGGGGCAAGAGAAGAGTAGGGTCAGGTCATAGGGCGTAGCTCTCTATCTATCTCTACAGGTCGGATCTATCTATCTCTACAGGTCGGAAGCGGATTTCACTCACTCGGACGTTGAGCGAAGGGTGTGTAGGAGGAGTCTGAGTTTTAGATGTCAAAAGCTTCGGCGGAGGAATGGCCACGTCTACGTCGTTCGTTCCTCATGCTGTGTGGTCGATGGAAGCAGTCAGGCAGTCCTCGATGGGAGGTCGGTAGGGCAGAGAGTTTGATCTCTCTCGGGAAGAATACAGGCAGAGGCCTCTAATTTATGTGCCGGGGCTTAGTCTCACAGTCAGGTAGTCCTTACCACTGCTTCGCCCCTAACATTTCTTTGATCTTCTTTTTCTCCTCGCGCACCTACTGAGTAAAGGAATAGCAAGAGTCTCTCATGCTTCTCGTGCTCTCGCTAGCACTAAACGGAGAACAGTCATCGATAGACAGATGGAACCTGGCCCTTCCTTGTACGAGTAGTGAATCCATGCTCAGAATCTTCCTTATACGCAGAGCGCTAACAAGGTCTGATCTCTGACTAGGTCAGTCCATAATGATTCAGAGGGCTGTGACAAGTAAAGCATCTATTCGGATTCGAACCGATGGAACTCAATCTTCTTTGTTTGCTTCAACTCTCATGGGCCTCTTGTTCACCGAACAACGCTTCGTCACCGACAGAGCCGCACTCGCACCATTTGAAACCGTGCCAATCAATGGTATTATATTATAGCACCTACTATAATCTAACATAATGCTGGTCGGCTCCTTCTTTCCATATGAAAGTCAGTCGGACTAGATTGATGCACTCGCCCCGAGGAGAGCATCTATTGATAGAAGTCGTCCTCGTCTCCTGTCCTTGAACTCTGGGTTCCTGTCCTTGAACTCGTCGTTAGATCCCACTTCTCTTCTTCTATTAGTATTAGAGAAAAAGCGTAATCGAACTCACCCGCCTTTTCATTATTGTCTGGAGAAGACTCCGTATTGGATGGCCTCCCGCACCGAGGGAAAGGTCTGACTCCTCTTACGCACCCCTATTGAAAAGGAGAATTCAGAGGCTAGTGTCAATGATTCCTGTACGCACCAGTTGCTGCTGACCCACATAGGCCTGCACAGAATCAAACTCTGGTTCTCGACACCGCATCAGTTCCCGCCACACTCGCTTATTAGACTGACTTTCCATTAAAGTACGATTGCTCCTCTCCTACTCTACTCTGCTTCACTCTTGTTGCCACGCACGGACTGCTACCTCCTCATCTCACTTGAGCCCTTACGCGCAAAAAAAAGTAGATCCCGCACTTGAGCCCTTCCGTACTCGGTTAAAAGTAGATAATAGCTACTTGTCCGGAGCCTGGGAGGGAGTGCTGTCGTGGGATCGTCTTCGGCTACCGCACCTATGTACCGCACCAGTTCTTGGTCGATCACGTTGGATTGCAAAGATTTCGCTGCGCTCAACTTTGCCCTTCCTTTCGCTGCCTGGTGGGAGCTTCCCTCCTTGTTCTTCTTGATGATTGCTTCTTGGGAGGAGTTCTGAACGATACAATTGAACGCATTTATAAGGGCTTCTATTCAAACGATACAATTGAACGCAGAGTGCTCTGCTTGCTCCGCTTGCTCATATCAGCCTGAGCCCATGAATGTCCTTGCTCACGCTCCCCCGACCTCAACTCCCGGAGTCCTTCGCCCGCCCTCCGTACCGCTCCGTGGGATGAAAAGACTTGAGTTGAGTTCAGGTCGTTGCGAGCTCTTTTATTATAATGAATCTGTCTCGCTCCTTTCCTGGCCCATTGAACGAGCTGGCTTTCCTCGGGTGATAGTGATATAACGCTTTTCTTTCTTCTTTTCTTGTGCCCCACACTCCGGATCGCTCCTCTTCAGTCGCTCGCTAACTAAACTGATCTGGAACGGGACGAGTGGGGAGGTCAAATAGGAATGCAGCTAAGGACTTCGCTTCAAAGATTTGTTGACCTAAGTTGCAAGATAAGAACAAAACAATTGAACTGAAACTTAGAAGAGATAGAGAGCAACTACTAGCAATATTGAATTTCTAATTATTATATAAAGAGAAAGTCTAAAGTCATTCATCGGCATGGGCAAGGCTCATTCAAGCCCACGGAGCGGTTCGGCAGCGAGCGCATTCAATTCTTCTTTTCCGGGTACACTAGTCTTTCCACTCCCTATGGTAGCCGACCAGAACAAGAATGAATCGACCCGGTCAACCCTGAACCTTCACCTTAGTGTGGTAGCCTCGCACCGCATTCCTGGCCCATCTGAGCCGGCAAAGTCAAACGACAGTGCGATCTTTGCAATCCACTTACCTCTCAGCTGCACTTCTCTGCCCGTGGTCTGCCGCCTCTCTGGAATGCCGATCTGATCTGTCTTCCGCTTCGTCCGTAATATATGTAAGCGATGCCTTTCCGATCTATCTGAATTCATAGAGGA